>JARBWK010000874.1:0-23599 GCA_030556195.1 Anolis apletophallus
GGAAGGATATGTGGCAGCTTTCTGATTGGCTCCAACTGTGGGATTATTTGCATAAAGGACTCTAATTGGCTATCTCCATTCCAGCATTCTAAGATGATGCAGAGCGAAAAGGAAAGGCCTCAGGCAGGCAGTTACGGCCCACAGCAATGACGGATCAGGACCAAACTTTGCACGCAGAGGCCCAATGGCCCACTTCACAACCTGGTGTGGTTTAGGCAGGATGGGCCATGAATGATGGGATTTGCAGTACCTTCACCTCATTCACTTCCCAAACAACACTGCAGCCCCTATAAATCACAGGCAAGGCCCAAAATTGACAGTAAGGCTTCCTCAACTAGATTTTCCTGACTAGGCCTCACTTAATGGGATGCTGTTTAAGGTCTGCATTTAAGGCTTCATTCACTTGATTTTCCTGACTAGGCCTCAGCTCATGGGACATTGTGTATGGCCTGCATTGACAGTAACCTACCTTGCACGCAGAGCCCCTATGACCCACGCTACATTCTACTGCAGTTTGGAAGAGGGTGGACCATGGATGATGGGATTTGATGTACCTCCATGGATTATAGGATTCGACCCTTCATTCCACGCAGACCACTGTGGCCCAGAACCAAGACCGATAAAGACCAAACTTGGCACACAGAGCCCCCATGACCCACACTCCATCCAACACCTGTCTTTCCACTGCCTTAGACAAGATCGCCCCCAGACGCTCTCTCACCCCGTAGAAATCGTCGCCTTGGTTACCGAGGAGTTGCGAGCGATGAAACAGGGAGGAAGAACAGCTAGAGGACGTGTGGCGGGGCCTCCGTGACGGAGCATCGAGATTGGCTTATAAACAATGTAAAGATGTTTATGAGCAAGCTATCAAGGAGGCCAAAAAAGTTCATTATTCTTCCTTGATAGAGTCGGCAACTTCACGCCCAGCTCAACTTTTAAAGATAATTTGGTCACTGACAACAATCCCGACTGTCCCAAATGACAGGGGTTTGGCTCCCTTTTCAGAACAATTTTGCCGACAAAATCTCGACTCTCCGCCGGGACATCCCAGCCACTCTTGGTACAGTATGTGAACTCGAGACTCCGCCGCCACTCGACGGGCCCACCTTCACCCATTTCCAACCGCTGGACGAGCAGCTGACAATAAGTTACTCGCTGCAGCTAGACCAACTACCTGCTCCCTCGACCCGTGCCCCTCCTGGCTTGTTAGATCCTGTTAGATTCCCAGAGACCCCCTGGGAAAGATTATCAACAGCTCCCTTGAGCAAGGAGTGATCCCAGGGGGTTTGAAAGAGGCAATGGTAAGACCGCTGCAGAAGAAGCCGAAGTAAGACCCTTCGGCTCCCTCCAATTACCGCCCGGTCTCCAACTTGCCATTTTTAGGCAAGGTGATTGAGAGGGCAGCAGTGGATCAGCTGCAGCGGTTCTTAGACGACATAGCTGGACTTGATCCATTCCAGTCCGGCTTCCGTATTGGGCATGGGACGGAGACCGTGCTTGTCGCCATTAACAGACCAACTTCGCCGCCAGCTGGACCAGGGCGGATCGGCGCTGCTTGTCCTGTTAGATCTGACAGCAGCGTTTGACACTGTAGATCACGCATTGTTGGCCCACCGTTTAGCCGTGACTGGGGTTAGGGGGACTGCCCTTAAATGGGTGGATCGGGGACAACGTGTGGAGGGGGGTGGGAGGGTCTCTGAGATACTCCCATTAAGTTGTGGGGTCCCCCAGGGGGCCATCCTCTCGCCCTTATTATTCAACATTTACATGCGCCCCCTGGCCCAGCTGGCCCGCGACTTTGGTCTGGAGTGTTACCAGTACGCGGATGACACCCAGCTTCTGCTGAGAATGGACGGCAGGCCGGACTCCGTACCCGATTGTTTCCATCTATGCCTCGAAGCCGTGACTGGTTGGCTGCGTACCAGCCGGCTGAAGGTGAACCCGTCGAAAACGGAGATCTTGTGGCCCGGTCGCCCTGGGCGGGATGAGTGCCGGTTGCCTACCCTGGATGGCGAGCAACTTAGCCCGTCATCCCTTGTTAAGAGCTTGGGTGTCAGATTGGACCCCTGGCTGACCATGGAGACCCAGGTCTCCACGGTCAGCAAAATTGCGTTTTACCACCTTCGTCAGGCTAGGCCTGTGTTTCTCAACCTGGGGGTCGGGACCCCTGGAGGGGTCACGAGGGGGTGTCAGAGGGGTCGCCAAAGATCATCACAAAACACAGCATTTTCTGTCAATCATGGGGTGTGTGTGTGTGGGAAGTTTGGCCCATTTCTATCTTTGGTGGATTTCAACAGGCTCTTTGATTGTAGGTGAACTATAAATCCCAGCAACTACAACTCCAAAATGTCAAGTCTATTTTCCCCAAACTCGACCAGTGTTCACATTTGGGCATATTGATATTCATGCCAAGTTTAGTCCAGATCCATCATTGTTTTGAGTTGACAGTTCTCTCGGGATGTAGGTGAACTACAACTCCAAAACTTAAGGTCAATGCCCACCAAACACTTTCAGTATTTTCTGTTGGTCATGGGAATTCTGTGTCCCGAGTTTGGTTCAATTCCTCCATTGGTGGGGTTCAGAATGCTCTTTGATTGTAGGTGAACTATAAATCCCGGTCACTACAACTCCCAAATGACAATCTCTCCCTCCAATCCCACCAGTATTCAAATTTGGGCATATTGGGTATTTGTGCCAAATTTGGTCCAGTGAATGAAAATACATCCTGCATATCAGATATTTACATTACGATTCATAACAGTAGCAAAATCACAGTTGTGAAGTAGCATTGAAATAATTATATGATTGGGGGTCACTACAACATGAGGAACTGTATTAAGGGGTCACAGCATTACGAAGGTTGAGAACCACTGGGCTAGGCGACTGGCACCCTACCTGTCCAGGGACGACCTGGCCAAGGTGATCCAAGCGACGGTCATCTCGAGACTGTACTGTAATGCCCTCTACGTTGGCCTTCCCTTGTCGACAATTCAGAAACTCAAGCTGGTGCAGAATGCCGCTGCTCGCTTGCTGGTGGGAGCGCCAGTGAGGGAGCACATCACTCCCATCCTCCGGCAACTGCACTGGCTTCCTATAGAGCAGTGTTTTTCAACCTTGTTTGAGCCGCGGCACACTTTTTACATTTGCAAAATCCTGGGGAACACCACCAACCAAACGACACTCTAACACAGTAATACATATAATTAATATGTTTTTAAATATGTATTTATACACTCAGTGTGAAACCTGGGCCTGTTTCGATGAACACAACATAGATATCCTGGCAGGAATGGCAGAAAGACACACACTTCCCAGACAGAATTTCCATAACCAAGAGAAAATACTATAAGAGTTTGGTGGGCATTGACCTTGAGTTTTGGAGTTGTAGTTCACCTATATCCAGAGAGCACTGTGGACTCAAACAATGTTGGATCAGGACCAAACTTGGCATGAATACTCAATATGCCCAAATATGAACGCAGATGGAGTTCAGGGGAAATAGACCTTGACATTTGGGAGTTGTAGTTGCTGGGATTTATAGTTCCCCTTCAATCAAAGAGCATTCTGAAACCCACCAATGATAGAACTGGGCCAAACTTCCCACACAGAACCCCCAGGAGGCAAGAGGAGGTCTCTACTTGGGGAAAGGGAGGCGGGCCTTCCCAATGCATGGAGAGGGAGAGACCAAGTAGACAACGGGTGGGGAGGGGGGTGGTTGTAATTTTGTGCCTTTGTCGAGGTAGGTTTCTTAGGGTTTTTATACTTCAACACACAGACTCTCCCTCCCCCCCCCCCTTCCTGGAGGTTCCAATTTCCCACGGCACACCTGATGATCGCTCACGGCACACTAGTGTGCCCCGGCACACTGGTTGGGAAACACTGCTATAGAGTACCGAATTGCCTTCAAGGTGTTGGTTTTAGCCTTTAAGGCCTTACCCGGTCTAGGGCCTGCGTACCTGAGGGACCGCCTTGCCCCGTACGTTCCCCCGAGATCACTACGTTCAGAAGAGCAAAGTTTGCTACTGGTTCCATCGATCCGCTCCTGCCATCTATCCACAACTAGGCAGAGAGCCTTCTCCGTGGCGGCCCCAGTATGGTGGAACTCCTTGCCAGATGCTACTCGAGCGATCCTAGAGCTCGGCCCATTTCGAAGGGCCTGTAAAACGGCCCTCTTTAAATTGGCTTTCGACTAATTGATCTGCCCTGAGGGGGTCCATGCCTTGAGTTCTAGAAATTGAAATTCTGCTGATTTTACTGTATATTGGTTTTATGCTTTTATGTTTATTGTATGGCTGCTGGTTTGTATGCCCAGCATGTTTTTATTGTATGTTGTAATCCGCCCCGAGCCTGCAGGAATATAAGATCGATTAATAAATAAATAAATAAAATAGATTAGAATGTAGTTCTGCCTTTAGGTGCGGCCCTCCATAATATTTTTTGGCTCTCGTGTGGCCCCTTGGGAAAAAATAATTGCCCACCCCTGTACTAGAGGCTGCTAAGGAGAGATATAAATGGTTCACCGACAAGAAAACCTCTTGTTTCCCATCTTTCTGCAACAGTGTTTCCCAACCTTTTTTGAGCCGCGGCACACTTTTAACATTAAAAAAACCGGGGCACACTACCAACCAAAATGACACAAAATGAAACTCTAACACAGAAAAAGAACGGGCTGGGGATGGTGGCCTGCTGGGAGTGCCAAGCCAGGAGGCCAGCCACCATGCCCCGCCCCCCCGGCTTCAGTTCTCCCACAGCTTCACCCAGCCTTGAGGGGGGCAGTGCCAAGCCAGCATTGTGCTGGCTCTGCCACCGCTGGCTTGGCATTGCCCCCTCAAGGCTGGCAAAGCTGTGGGAGCGCTGAAGCTGGGGGAGGGGGCAGAGCCAGGACGCGCCAGGCCGCGCCATGCCCCACCCCCTCCCCCGGGCTTCAGTTCTCCCACAGCTTCGCCAGCTTTGAGGGGCAAGCCAGCAATGTGCTGGCTCTGCCACCGCTGGCTTGGCATTGCCCCTCAAGGCTGGCAAAGCTGTGGGAGCGCTGAAGCTGGGGAGGGCAGAGCCAGGTCGCGCCATGCCCCACCCCCTCCCTGGCTTCAGTTCTCCACAGCCGCCAGCTTTGAGGGGGCAAGCAAGCATTGTGCTGGCTCTGCCATCACTGGCTTGGCACTGCCCCCTCAAGGCTGGCGAAGCTGTGGGAGCACTGAAGCTGGGGGAGGGGGCAGAGCCAGGCCGCGCCAGGCTGCGCCATGCCCCACGCCCTCCCCCCGGCTTCAGTTCTCCCACAGCTTCGCCAGCTTTGAGGGCAAGCCAGCATTGTGCTGGCTCTGCCACCGCTGGCTTGGCATTGCCCCCTCAAGGCTGGCAAAGCTGTGGAGCACTGGCTGGGGAGGGGGCAGAGCCAGGACGCGCCAGGTCACGCCATGCCCCACCCCCCCCCTCGGCTTCAGTTCTCCCACAGCTTCGCCAGCTTTGAGGGCAAGCCAGCATTGTGCTGGCTCTGCCACCGCTGGCTTGGCACCTCAAGCTGGCGAAGCTGTGGGAGCGCTGAAGGTGGGGGAGGGGGCAGAGCCAGGCCGCGCCAGGACGCACCATGCCCCACCCCCTCCCCGGCTTCCAGTTCTCCCACAGCCGCTCAGCTTTGAGGGCAAGCCAGCATTGTGCTGGCTCTGCCACCGCTGGCTTGGCATTGCCCCTCAAGGCTGGCAAAGCTGTGGGAGCGCTGAAGCTGGGGAGGGGCAGAGCCAGGTCACGCCATGCCCCACCCCTCCCCTGGTTTCAGTTCTCCCACAGCTTCGCCAGCTTTGAGGGGCAAGCCAGCATTGTGCTGGCTCTGCCACCGCTGGCTTGGCATTGCCCCCTCAAGGCTGGCAAAGCTGTGGGAGCGCTGAAGCTGGGGGAGGGGGCAGAGCCAGGCCGCGCCATGCCCCACCCCCTCCCCCTGGCTTCAGTTCTCCCACAGCTTCGCCAGCTTTGAGGGGCAAGCCAGCATTGTGCTGGCTCTGCCACCGCTGGCTTGGCATTGCCCCTCAAGGCTGGCAAAGCTGTGGGAGCTGGAAGCTGGGGAGTGGGGCAGAGCAACCGCCAGGTCACGTTACATGCCTCACTGCCCCTCCCCCAGTTCCAGTTCTCCCACAGCTTTGCCAGCCTTGAGGTGGCAGTGCCAAGCCAGCGATGGCAGAGGTGGCGAAGCTGTGGGAGTGCTGAATCCGGGGGGAGGGGGTGGAGCCAGGCTGCATCATGTCCCCCCCCTCCCCCTGGTTCCAGCTCTAACAGAGGAGGAGCATGAGTGTGGACGGGGCTTCAGTAGCGGGCTCCTCCTCCGCGCCGCTTCAACAAGCAAGGGGCGGGAGTCATGGCAGATTGGAGGCTGGTTGGGGAACGGCAAGGAGGCGACATGCCCCAGTCCCTTCTTCTTTTTCTTTTCACTGCCGCCTCTCGTCCTTCCTCCTCTCTCCCAAGCAGCAAGAATTCGACAGAAGGAGGGGGAAGGAAGGGGGGCAGAGATCTTTTTTCTCGCTGCACACCTGATGATCGCCACGGCACACTGGTTGAGAAACACTGTTGTAAACACATGATGGCTTCCGCCCAGTCAAATGTGGCCCTGCAATCCTTGTCAAGGGATAGAAGCATGCCTTGCTCCCGCCCTCTCTCACCTGCATGGCAGAGGCTTGGTGCAAAGAATGTGCTCCACAAAGCATTTCTCTTCTGCTCCGAGTTCCTGCAAACTATCCTTGTCTTCCTCATCTGGAAAAAAAAAAAGCCAGCAAACGCAATCAGACGGGACCAACGGCACACAGAAAGGAGACGGGCTGGAGAAACGAAACCCCCGGCCGCACCTGAGCCAAGGAATTTGTGCAGCTTGTTGATCCAAGGACGGCCGACGCTGTGCACTCCGGCATCGTGCGTGCAGTGATACCGAGAAGGGCATTTGGGATCTAGGGAAACAAGTGCTCAAGGGTTAGAGCGCATGAGCAAAGTTCGCTTGTAAGTGAGGAGTGTGCGGAACGCGGAAATTACGGGAGATTCGGTCCCGAGTTCCACTTGCATTCTGGGAAGATTCGGGGTCCATTGCGTACCAATGAGGACATTGCAAGGCTCGTACTTTCCTTCATTTTTTACGGCTATCGGGATGACACTCGGCACACTTGTAGGAACAACAGTGTTGTTCCTACGGCTGCAGGTCTGCCAAGTTGCAGGACGTTTCGCTCATCCACTGATTTTTTGGAATTAAAAAAAAAATATTATCAAGATCACCTACGACAGCGTGAGCCACAAGAAGGAAGGAGAATGGGCAGAACCAGGCCTCTGATTGGCTGAGCATATATATGTAACTAGCTGTACCCGGCACGCGTTGCTGTGCCCTATTTTAGAGATGCGAGGAAGTCTGAGTATGTAAGGGTTGGAGTTGTTGTTAGTTATGGTGTTGTTGGGTTGTTTTGGTGGGTGGGATGTTGGAGTCCTGTGGAGTTGTTGTTGTGTGGTGTTGCTGGCGTTCTGCATAGCTTGTGGATATGCAATGTTTTTTGGCTTTCCGTCTGCTGTGTTGATGTAGAGGTTGATGCTTGTGGGTGGGGTACTTTGAAGTGAGTGGAGGTACTTGAAACCATCATCCATGGTGTGTCCTCTCTAATCTGCAGTCGGATGGAGTGTGGGTCATGGGGGCATTGTGTGCCAAGTTTGGTCTTTATCGGTCTTGGTTCTGGGCCACAGTGGTCTGTGGGGAATGATGGGTTTTGAAGTACTACAAATCCCATTATCCATGGAGGTACTTCAAGTCCCATAATCCATGGTAGAACGTAGCGTGGGTCATAGGGGCTCTGTGCGCCAAGGTAGGTTACTGTCAATTCAGGCCATACACAATGTCCCATGAGCTGAGGCCTAGTCAGGAACAGCAAGTTAATATTTATTTATTTATTTATTTATTCTTCGATTTTATATTCCGCTCCTCCCTACAGGCTCGGGGCGGGTGACAATAAAATACACCTGGGCAGGCTAAGTCTCGGCATGCTGCCCTACAATTAAAAACAAAAGACAGTTAAAAACACGAGTTCAACGTATCACGAGGTACAGGAGATATACAAAAGTATACAAGGGTATACAACATATCATCCAATCAGGCTTAGGTAAATGCTAGCTCAAAAGAGCGGTCTTACAAGCCTTTCTGAAGGGGATTAATTCCGAGATGGTTCGGACTCTATCAGGCAGAGAGTTCCACAGCGCCTGAGCTGCCGCTGAGAAAGCTCTCTGTCGGGTTGCGGATAGGTGGCAGGAGCGGACTGATGGTATGGTCAACAAATTCCGTTCGTCTGACCGCAGTGATCTCGCAGTGATGAAGCCTTACTGTGAATTCAGGCCATACACAATGTCCAATGAGCTGAGGCCTAGTCGGGAATCAAGTTAATGAAGCCTTACTGTCAATTGAGAGCGTAAACAGCATTCCATTAAGTGAGGCCTAGTCAGGGAAATTAAGTTAATGAAGCCTTACTGTCAATTTTGGGCGTGGTCTTTGATTTGTAGGGGTGTAAATTTTCTGTGGGAAGTGATTTGGGTGTTTGTGTTTGTGCCTCAGCCCTTTGCCTTATCCTCCTCTGACAGTTTATAATGGGTCGGAATGTTCATGTTGGCTGGCCAGTACAGGAGTTATGCAACCGCCCCTTATTGGCAGCCAATCATGTTGTCAGAATGTAGAGGCTGGGGAGAGTTGTTGGCAGCCCCAGAGGATGCTGGAAATGTAGGTTTTTTACTCGTTGTTTTGGGGGCCTTTTAGGTTTTTTGGGGGGGAAGTTTCTTTGCTACAAACCTACCTTGTCTGAGGCCTATTTCTGTTGGCAAGTTTGGTGTCTCTGCGTTGTAAGGTTTCTCTGTTTGGGACGGTCGTTCCATGAGGACTCTTCCTTTATATATATAGATTTTGTGTGTGTGTGTCAGGAGCGACTTGAGAAAATGCAAGTCGCATCTGGAGTGAGAGAATTGGCCGCCTGCAAGGACGTTGCCCAGATGTTTTTCTATCCTTGTGGGAGGCTTCACTCATGTCCCCACACAGGGAGCTAGAGCTGACAGAGGGAGCTCATCCGCGCTCTCTTCATAGTGAGGGCAATTAACAGTGAGGCACACTAAGCTACGTGCACACCTGCTTATACTGAACTTCGGCTTTTGCTGAGTCATTGTTTCCATTTAACCCTTTCAGGGCTTGATTCACATTTTTGTAATTAAAAATACCTAGTTAGTTTTTTAAAATATTTCTGATAATTATAATTATAGCAATAAAACATTCTAATACTAATAATAGATATACAGCTGCAGAGTCTCCTTTATGGAGAGAAAAAGCAGGATATAAATGACAATAATTTAAAAACAAATTATCTATCTATCTATGTATATAATAAAAGTCAGTGTTTGCGGGTGGAAGTGTGGAGGAATATGTGGCAGCATTTCGATTGGTTGCCACTGTGGGATTTATTTGCATAAAGGACTCTGATTGGCCAGCCTCAGAACGCCAACATTCTAAAGCAACAGAGGGGATTGGTTGCCACTGAGGGAGTATTTGCATAAAGGACTCTGATTGGCCATCTACATTCCAACATTCTAAGGTAACGCAGAGGGAAAAGGAAAGGCCTCAGACAGTCAGTCACTGCCTCACACAGCAATGATGGATCAGGACCAAACTTGGCACACAGGGGCCCAATGGCCCACTTCACAACCTGGTGTGGTTTAGGGCAGGATGGGCCACGAATGATGGGATTTGCAGTACCTTCACCTCATTCACTTCCCAAACAACACTGTAGCCCCTATACATCACAGACCAGGCCCAAATTTGACAGCAAGGCTTCCTCAACTTGATTTTCCTGACTAGGCCCCCAACAATGACAGAACAAGACCAACCTTGGCACACAGACCCCCCCAAAATGCACCCTACATCCTGGTGCAGTTTGAGGGAGGATGGACCATGGATGATGGGACTTGCAGTACTTTAATTCACTTCCTTAGAGCACTGTGGCCCACACCAATGACGAATCAGGCCCAGACTTGGCAGACAGAGGCCCAATGGCCCACTTTACAAACCTGCTGCGGTTTATGGCAGGATGGCTCACAAATGATGGGATTTGCAGTACCTTCACCCAATTCATTTCCCACAGAACACTGCAGCCCCTACAAATCAGAGGCCAGGCCCAAACTTGGCAGACATGACCCACTCTACATCCTGGTACAGTTTTGAGTGGGATGGACCACGGATGATTGGAGTTGAAGTACCTTCACTCACTTTCTGAGACCGCTGCCACCCTCATCCAATGACTAATCAAGACCACACTTGGTACACAGAGCCCCATGACCCAGTCTACATCCTGGTGCAGATTGGAGAACGGGGGACCATGCATGATGGGACTTCCAGTACCTTCCCTCACTTCCAGAGACTGCTGCCACCCTCATCCAGAGAATGATCAAGACCAAATGTGACACACACAGCCCCCATGACCCTCTCTACATTCTGGTGCTGTTTGGAGGGGGATGGACCATGGCCAATGGGACTTGCAGTACCTTCACTAAGTTCCTGAGACCACTGCAAGCCACATAAACATCTCACAGGAACCAACCTTGGCACACAATGCCTTCCTCAAATCACCCAGGCACCGCCGGGTCCTCAGCTAGTCTATTATATACATGGGTACACGTCATGTGATGTATACCTCAAACAAAGAAACCTTACAACGCAGAAAAACAATACTTGCCAACAGAAATAGGCCTCAAGCAAGGTACGTTTGTAGCAAAGAAACTTTCCCCCCCAAAACCTAAAAGGCCCCCAAAACAACGAGTAAAAATAAAACTACATTTACCAGCATCCTCTGGGGCAGCCAAAGACTCACCCAGCCTCTACATTCTGAACAACATGATTGGCTGCCAATAAGGGCGGATTTGCATAACTGCTGCACTGGCCAGCCAACATGAAAATTCCGATCCATAATAAACTGCCAAAACAGAATAAGGAAAACGCCTGAGCCAATCCCCAACACAAACACCCAAATCACTTCCAACCGAAAATTTACACCCCAAAAAAACACAGACCACGCCCAAAATTGACAGTAAGGCTTCATTAACTTGATTTCCCTAACTAGCCCTCACTTACTGGGAAGCTGTTTATGCTCTGAATTGACAGTAAGGCTTCATTAACTTGATTTCCCTAACTAGCCCTCACTTACTGGGAAGCTGTTTATGCTCTGAATTGACAGTAAGGCTTCATTAACTTGATTTCCCTAACTAGCCCTCACTTACTGGGAAGCTGTTTACGCTCTGAATTGACAGTAAGGCTTCATTAACTTGATTTCCCTAACTAGGCCTCACTTACTGGGAAGCTGTTTATGCTCTGAATTGACAGTAAGGCTTCATTAACTTGATTCTCCCGACTAGGCCTCAGCTCATTGGACATTGTGTATGGCCTGAATTGACAGTAAGGCTTCATTAACTTGATTCTCCCGACTAGGCCTCAGCTCATTGGACATTGTGTATAGCCTGAATTGACAGTAAGGCTTCATTAACTTGATTCTCCCGACTAGGCCTCAGCTCATTGCACATTGTGTATGGCCCGAATTGACAGTAAGGCTTCATTAACTTGATTCTCCCGACTAGGCCTCAGCTCATTGCACATTGTGTATGGCCTGAATTGACAGTAAGGCTTCATTAACTTGCTGTTCCTAACTAGGGCCTCAGCTCATGGGACATTGTGTATGGCCTGAATTTACAGTAACCTACCTTGGCACACAGAGCCCCGACCATGCATGATGGGACTTGAAGTACCACCATGGAAAATGGGATTTGTAGTACTTCAAAACCCATCATTCCCCACAGACCACTGCGGCCCAGAACCAAGACCCATAAAGACCCAACTTGGCACACCATGCCCCCCATGACCCACACTCCATCCAACTGCAGTTTAGAGGAGGGCACACCGTGGATGATTGGACTTTCTCGCATCTCTAAAAGGGCACAGCAACGCGTGCCGGGTACAGCTAGTAATAATATAAAACAGGTAAAATAAGTAAGGGATGCTCAACCTCGACGTCATAGCAGGTTTGAGGACAGCAACCGTGGGGGGGGGGGTGTCTCCTACCTTGGTGCAGCTTGATGGGGCAAGAGAAGTCCGACTCCAGTGGCTGCTCGCCTGCCCGCGGCCAGTCTCAGCGCAAGCTCCAGCTCCACGCATTCGAACACGTACAGGGACAGGATGTGGTCCGGCCGCGAGTCCCAGGATTTGATAGACTGTGGGGAGCAAAGGAATGATGACCATCACCAGCATCTCTCCTCTCAAGAGGCCCTCGCGTTCAAGTTTCTCTATCACTTCCTTCTCACCTAACGCCCAGGAAGCGGTTCCTGGCAGCTATAAAGGAGTGGATGAGGGTGTGATCAATATGATGTATGGTTGGATGGAATTAGCATCACATCTATATATATAAAAGGGAAGTGGTCGTGCAACGGGGCAAATGCACGCCAAAACTACATTCCCCACACACACGGAAATCACAGGGCCAATCATCCATACCACTAGGTACATCAACCACCCACGAAAACACCCCTATTTATTATTTATTTATTTATTTATTATTTCACTTTTGTATTCCGCTCCTCCCAGCAGGCTCGGGGCGGATCACAACAAGAAAATACATGGGCGGCATGTTGCTACATGTCAGCATGCGGCCCTACAATCAATAAAAACATACAACATAAAACCACATTTAAAACCAGGTACATTGTCAGGGCACAAGATTCAGAGGACATAATCAAAGTTTTTGGTCCAGTATGCCTAATTAAAGGCCAGCCCGAAAAGGGCCGTCTTACACGCCCTCCGGAACGGGCCCAACTCCGAGATGGCTCGGGTGCTGACCGGGAGGGCGTTCCAGAGTACTGGTGCTGCCACGGAGAAAGACCTTTGTCGAGTCATTGACAGGTGGCAGGAGCGGACTGATGGAATTAACAACAGATTCTGCTCATCTGAGCACAGTGATCTCGGGGGAAGGTACGGGGTAAGGCGGTCCTTCAGGTACGCAGGCCCTAGGCCGTGCAAGGCCTTAAAGGTCAAAACCAGCACCTTGAAGACAATCCGGTACTCAATAGGGAGCCAGTGCAGTTGCCGGAGAATAGGTGTGATGTGCTCTCTCGCCGGCACTCCTGCAAGCAAGCGAGCCGCGGCATTCTGCACTAGCTTGAGTTTCCGGATTGTCGACAGGGGAAGGCCAACGTAGAGGGCATTACAGTAGTCTAGTCTCGAGATGACCGTCGCTTGGATTACCATGGCCAAGTCGTCCCTGGACAGGTAGGGTGCCAGTCGCCTAGCCTGTCGGAGGTGGTAAAATGACGTCCTGCTGACCACAGAGACCTGGGCCTCCATGGTCAGTGAGGAGTCCAACACAACTCCCAAGCTCTTAACTGACGGCGATGGGTTAAGCCGCTCGCCGTCCAGGGTAGGCAGCCGGCACCCACCCAGCCCAGGCCGACCAGGCCACAGGATCTCCGTCTTCGATGGATTCACCTTCAGCCGGCTGGCACGCAGCCAACCAGTCACGGCTTCGAGGCATAGATGGAAACAATCGGGGACGGAGTCCGGCCTGCCGTCCATTCTCAGCAAAAGCTGGGTGTCATCAGCGTACTGATGGCACTCCAGACCAAAGTCACGGGCCAGCTGGGCCAGGGGGCGCATATAAACATTGAATAATAAGGGGAGATGATGGCCCCTGGGGACCCCACAATCAAGTGGGCGTCTCCCGGAGACCTCCCCCCCCTCCACACGTTGTCCCCGGTCCCGGAGGAAGGAGGCCACCCATTTAAGGGCAGTCCCCCCAACCCCGGAAGCGGCTAAACGGTGGGTCAATAGTGCGTGATCTACAGTGTCGAACGCTGCTGTCAGATCTAACAGGACAAGCAGTGCTGATCCGCCCTGGTCCAGCTGGCGGCGAAGTTGGTCTGTAATGGCGACAAGCACAGTCTCCGTCCCATGCCCAATACGGAAGCCGGACTGGAAGGGATCACACAACACCCCCAAAACGTCCACCGAAACACAACATAACTACGCAAGCGCAAAACACCGCACACACAAAATGGCCGCCAACAAAACATCACAGAACCACGCATGCGCAACTTCAAACCACATCCCAGCAGAACACAATCCACAACCCCCCTCCATGACTACACACTACCCCACATAAACAACAACACGCACACACCCCTCTTCCGCAGACTTCTAGACCTCCTTCACCGCCTCTACACCACTGACGAACACGAGCGGCCACTCCACATCCGGCGACGGAGGACACAGCGGGGAAGCAGATCCCACCAGCAGAAGCCAAAGGGAGGCGGGGCCAAAGGGTGAGCCTCCATTACACGGCCGGCGACGGCGACGTGCCCGGCTCTTCTGCCCCCTTCTCGCTCTCCTCCGCCGCCTCTCTTCCGCTGCCCGGGAACGAGACCAAGCGGCCATGGCCACGGAACTACAGTTCCCAGAAGGCACCGCACGGCTCCATGGCAAAGAGGGGCGCAGGAACAGGAAGTCGCCGTGCGGGGCCCCATGGCCATGCCTGCTTGGTCCCCAGCCAGTAGCCACACACCTTACAGAGAGGCAGGCATGCAGGAGGCGCTCCACGCGGCAGCCGCTTCCAGCCCTTCCCAGGAACAGGAGACGCGGAATTCCCCAGGCAGAGTTGCGAGGCTCCGCCCAGAGAAGAGCTGCGCTGCAGCTTCTCCTTCCCCCTCCAAGATCTTCTTCGCCTCCCTGCTTCCATTCCCCTCAATGCTTTCTCCCTTCGAGGAATGGGGAAAGGAGAGGGAGGCTTCTCTCCCCTTGGCCAGGGCAAACCTCTTCCTCCCTTCCCGTCTCACTCCCCACCCCCACAGACACACACACTTCTCTGCCACTCATTCCCCACCCCACTCCTCCCTTTCTGTAGATTCCTCCTTCCTCTCCCAATCTAAACTTCCCCCATTCTCCAGGCCCTCTCCCTCCACTTCCCATTCCCAGCCTTCACCACGTTCCACCCTCTCTTTCCCATGTCATTCCTCCCCCTTTCACACACATATATACATATATACACATACATAAACACACATACATACATATACATATAAACACAAGCACACACATATATACCTACACACATATACACATGCACATACATATACACGCACATATACACATGCACACACCCACCAAGACCATAATAATAATAATAATAACTTTATTATTTGTGAGTCGCCCTCCACCACTGGTGCTCCGGGCGACTTACATCATTTAAGAACCCAAAAAATACAACAGTTTAAAACATAGGTACACACGCCAGAAAGGCTCAGTCTCCAGGCGTCCGATCAAACCCCAAATGCCTGGCAGAAGAGCCAGGTTTTCAGGTCCGATAGGAATCTGATTTGGGCCGATGTGGCCCTGAGGGCAGGCGGGAGGGTGTTCCAGAACGTGGGAGCCACCACAGAGAAGGCTCTCCGTCGGGTCTCCATCAGCCGAGCCTCTCTCACCCCAGGGATGGCTATACGATCACCATTTATGGCACGCGCTGGCCTCTCGGTGCGTTGGACTGTCAGCCGATCGCCCAAATAGGCTGGCCCAATATTATGCCATGCTTTAAAGGTGAGCGCCATAAGTTTGTAAATCACTCTGAACTCTGTGGGCAGCCAATGAAGATCTTTTAAAATTGGAGAGATATGGTTTCTGACAGATGCCCCAGAGATGAGTCTGGCCGCTGCGTTCTGAATGAGCCTCAGCCTCCGAGTTGTGGACAGAGGTAGGCCCGCATATAGGGCATTGCAATAATCAAGACGCGAGACGACGGTGGCATGTATCACAGTTCTCAACGCCTCTGATGGTAAATAGGGGGCCAACCGTCGGGCCCTGCGAAGATGGAAAAAGGCGCCTTTAGCTGCGGCCTGGATCTGGGCTTCCATCGACAGTCTCTCGTCCAGAATCACTCCCAAGCTCTTCACCGCCGGAGCCGGGGATAGGGGCTCGCCTTCGAAGAGTGGTAGTGGTGAGTGAGGGTCGGGTCGGCCAGGCCAGAGAATCTCCGTTTTAGCCGGGTTGATTTTGAGTCTGTATGCTCTGAGCCAGCTTGTCACCGCTCTCAGCCCTTGACTGAAACTGTCCGGCACCGATGATGTCCCTGGGTCGAGCTTCAGTAGCAGCTGTGTGTCGTCGGCGTATAAGTAACATCAACTCCAACCCTTACAAACTCATACTTTCTCACATCTCCTAAATAGGGCACAGCAATGTGTGCCGGGTTCAGCTAGTTCATCTATATAGATTTAAATGTAACGTTCGTTTGTGGGATTAACATAACACAAAAACCACTGGGCGAATTGACACCCAATTTGGACACAAGACACCTCTAAGGCCAACGAGTTATCTATCTATCTATCTATCTATCTAACAAAAGTCAGTGTTTGCGGCGGTGCGGAGGGCGAGAGGTGCGGAAGAATATGTGCCAGCTTTTCGATTGGATGCCACTGTGGGATTATTTGCATAAAGGACTCTGATTGGCCAGCCTCAGAACTCTGACACTCTAAGGCACCAGATTATTTACATAAAGGACTCTGATTGGCCAGCCTCAGAACTCCAACACTCTAAGGCAGGGGTGCGCAATAGGTAGATCGCAATCGACTGGTCGATCCCAGGACCGAAGGAGGGTGATCCCAGCTGGACTGGGCACTTCTGAGGGGGCGGAGCCAGGCCGCGTGAAGCCCCCCTCCCCCCCCCCCCGGCTTTAGTGCTTCCGCAGCTTCTGGAGGGAAGAGGGGGGAATGCCAAGGCAGTAGTGGGATAGATAGCCACTACTGGCTTGGCATCCCCCCCCCTTGCCTCCAGAAGCTGTGGAAACGCTAAAGCCAGAGGGGAAGTGGGCGGAGCCAGGCTGCGCGAAGCCCCGCCCCCTGCCCCCTGGTAGGTCTTTCAGACTTGTTTTTATTAGAAGTAGCTTGCATGCTGAAGAAGTGTGGGCACCCCTGCTCTAAGGCACCAGAGAGAGGGAATTGGTTGCCACTGAAAGACAGTTTGCATAAAGGACTCTGATTGGCCAGCAAAACAAAATGCAACTGAATGCTTGAGTTAGCCAAATGACAGTTTTTTTCCGTTGGAAATGGAATCTTCATTTTCTGGGAGGTGCGGAGGTGCCAAGGAATATGTGACCGCGTTTTGATAGGTTGCCACTATGGGAATATTTGCATAAAGGACTCTGATTGGCCAGCCTCAGAACTCCAATATTCTACAGCCCCAGACAGAGGGGATTGGTTGCCACTGAAATGGTATTTGCATAAAGGACTCTGATTGGCCAGCCTCAGAACTCCAATATTCTACAGCCCCAGACAGAGGGGATTGGTTGCCACTGAAATGGTATTTGCATAAAGGAGTCTGATTGGCCATCCACATTCCAACATTCTAAGGTGATGCAGAGGGAAAAGGAAAGGCCTCAGGAAGTCAGATACTGCAGCCTACAGCAGTGACGGATCAGGACCAAACTTGCCACAAATAATAATAATAATAATAATAACTTTATTTCTTGTGAGTCGCCCTCCACCGATGGTGCTCCGGGCGACTTACATCATTTAAAAAATACATCTAATTAAAAACACGGGTTCAAAGAATCACAAAGGGCCCAATCCCCAAGATTAGTCAATCCCCAAAAGCCTGGCGGAAGAGCCAAGTTTTCAGCTCGGACAGGAATCTGGCTGGGGCCGATATGGCCCTAAGAGCAGGCGGAAGTGTATTCCAGATTACAGGAGCCACCACAGAGAAAGCTCTCCGTCGGGTCTTTGTCAGCCGGGCCTCTCACCCCTGGGATAACTATACAGTCACCATTTATTTCACGCGATGGTCTTTCACTGTGTTGGTCTATCAACCGGTCGCCCAGATAGGCTGGTCCGGTTCTTTGTCGTGCTTTGAAAGTTAGCGCCATGAGTTTATAGACCACTCTGAACTCTGTAGGGAGCCAGTGAAGAGCTTTTAGGATTGGCGAGATATGGTTCCTAGCCGAAGCCCCGGAGATGAGTCTGGCCGCTGCATTCTGGACAAGTCTCAGCCTCCGAGTCGTGGACAGCGGTAGACCCGCATACAGGGCATTGCAGTAGTCAAGACGGGAGACTACGGTGGCATGTATCACGGTCTTCAGCGCCTCTGATGGTAGGTAGGGGGCCAACCGTCGGGCCCTGCGGAGATGAAAAAAGGCGCCCTTGGCTGCAGCCTGGATCTGGGCTTCCATCGTCAGCCTCTCGTCCAGGATCACTCCCAGGCTCTTCACCGCCGGAGCCGGGGACAGGGGCTCGCCTTCAAAGAGTGGTAATGGTGAGTGAGGGTCGGGTCGACCGGGCCAGAGGATCTCCGTTTTGCCGGATTGATTTTTAGTCTGTGTGCTCTAAGCCAGTTTGTCACCGCCCTTAGTCCCTGACTGAAGTTTTCAGGCACCGACGACATCCCTGGGTCGAGCTTCAGCAACAGCTGTGTGTCGTCGGCGTATTGGTAGCAGCTGAAACCATGACTCCTAGCAATACTGGCCAGGGGCTGGACATAGATGTTAAAGAGGGTGGGGGACAAGATAGCACCCTGAGGGACCCCGCACTCCAACCCGCATTTCCTGGAGACTTGGCCCTGCCACTCGACCCGCTGCGAGCGGTCCCGCAGGAACGATCCTAGCCAGGTCAGAGCCTTATCTTGGATCCCGGAGGCAGCCAGGCGGCGGAGTAGCAGATCATGGTCGACGGTGTCGAAAGCCGCGGTTAGATCTAAAAGGACCAGGACTGCCGAGCCCCCTCCGTCCAGCTGGCGGCGGATGTCATCCGTAATCGCTACCAGGACGGATTCCACTCCGTGGCCCGCGCGGAATCCCGACTGGGACGGGTCCAGGCCCCCGGATTGGTTTAAAAAGTCACGCAGCTGGCTTTCCACCGCTCGCCCAATGGCCCACTTTGCATAAAGGACTCTGATTGGCCAGCCTCAGAACTCCAATATTCTACAGCCCCAGACAGAGGGGATTGGTTGCCACTGAAATGGTATTTGTATAAAGGAGTCTGATTGGCCATCCACATTCCAACATTCTAAGGTGATGCAGAGGGAAAAGGAAAGGCCTCAGGCAGTCAGATACTGCGGCCCACAGCAGTGACGGATCAGGACCAAACTTGCCACAAAGGAGCCCAATGGCCCACTTCACAACGCAACCCTCACCCAATGACCACTACTGACCAAAATTAGCACACAGAGCCCCCATGACCCACTCTACACCCTGGTGCAGTTTGGAGGAGGATGGACCATGGATGATGAGACTTGCAGTACCTTCACTCACTTCCCGAGACCACTGCGACCCTCATCCAATGACTGATCAAGACCAAACTTGGCACACAGAGTCCCCATGCCCCCCTCAACATCCTGGTGCTGTTGGGAGGGGGATGGACCGTGGCCAATGGGACTTGCAGTACCTTCACTAAGTTCCTGAGACCACTGCAAGCCACATAAACATCTAATAGGTCTTGTAAAAACCTTTCTTCTGAAACACAAAACTGAATACAAACTGGCCACCTGATCCTCTTCGTCTTCTCCCTCCAGCACCACGCAGTGATACAGCATTCCCGACTCCGTGGCGATCACCAGGATGTTGGGGACGCACGGGAGGCAGAGCACGGCACACGCGTCGTACCCGTAGTTGTCCTCGGCCGCAGGGTGCATGGGCAGCGGGCCCAGGAGCCGGCCAAGGGTCCCAGCACTGAAATAATAACAAGGGCAGATTAGCGCTGCAAACTCCCGCTTCAGCTCCAAATTGCAACCCCTTCCCTCCCTCCCGCTGGGTTGAGCCAGGCGTAGACCAAATTCGGCCCTCCCTCCAGGAGTTTTGGACTTCAACTTCCACAATTTCTAACAGGAATTGTGGGAGTTGAAGTCCAAAACGCCTAGAAGGAGGGAAAAAGTTGGCCCATCCCTGTTGTAGTGCCTGTAAGTAGTTGTAGTTGATGGGACTTGAACTACCTCTACTCACTTCCCAAGTCCGCTGCGACCCTCTTCCAATTTCTGATCGAGACCAAACTTGGCACACATAACCCCCATTACTGCCTTCATGCCCTGGTGAGGTTCGGGGGAGGACTGGCAATGGATTATGGGACACCCCTCTGTTCCCACAGACCACTGCAGCCCCCAACAAACACCGATAAAGACCACATTTGGCATGCAGAGCCCCAGCGACCCACTCTACATCCTACTGCAGTTTACAGTAGGACAGACCATGGATGATGGGACTTGAAGTACCTTCCCTCACTTTCCAAAACTGCTACAAACGTAATCCAATGACTGATCAAGACCAAACCTGGCAGATCAAGACCAAACCTGGCACACAGAGCCCTCATGACCCACTCTACATCCTGGTGCAGTTTTGTGTGAGACGGACCATGGATGATGGGACTTCACTCACTTCCTAAAAACAATGCACCTCCACTCACTTCCTAAAAACAATGCAACCCTCATCCATTCACCAATACAGACCAAACTTGACACACAGAGCCCCCATGACCCAATCTACATCCTACTGCAATTTGGAGGAGGGTGGACCACAGATGATGGGACTTGCAGTACCTTCAGTTATTTCATGATACCATTGCAACTCCAAATAATGATGGCTCAAGACCAAACTTGAAAAAGAACAAGCAAAAGAACGGATTAGAGAGACCCCCCCATCGTTGCCTTCAAAAAGACTAGGAGCATAAAACAAATGTTGATTCATGCGGATCACCGCCCCAAGATCACTCCGGAGTCAACCGTTCCCAACCATACAAATAGATGCGGAAGATGTTCGATCTGCAAACACATAGATACACAAGACTTGATCACCAGCCCTCATAATGGGGTTACCATAAAGTTACGCACATGGGCAACCTGTGCCAGTAAGAATTTGATATATTGTTTAAAATGTGGCTGCAATAGGCTTTATGTTGGGGAAACAGGAAGGGAACTCCGGACAAGAATTTCGGAACACCGCTCACGCTTCCGCACTAAAAATAAAAATTCAATACTATACTGTCATTTTAAGGAACATCATCATTTTGAGGACTTCAAGGTAGTAGTTTTAGAAAGAATCAAACCAACTCCCTTCATGGATATTAAGACCAAACTCTTACAACGTGAGGCTTTTTGGATCGTCAAACTGGGAACTGAAGCAACCCTGAAACCCAGCATGAGGCAATCAGGCCTTAATGATCGCTTAACAATAGGTGAAGTCTTGTTGTAAATCAACTTTGTTAAACATGCAGGATACTATAGCTTATATTGAGTGCTTTTGAGTTTCATTCCCTATCCGGCAAGATTGTTGATGGTATTAACCGAGAGAATTATTGATTATATACGTGGTATGTATGACAGCCTATTCTTCTGTTAGTTCTCTTTATTTATTTATTTATTTATTTTTTTCTTCGACTTATTAGTCGCCCTTTCCCGAAGGCTCAGGGCGACTCACACTGTGAGTCATAAGGCAATAAAATCAGAATAAAACAAACACACTAAAATTACCATAACCAACACGCAAGCCTGGTGTGGGGCAGTTGTATACATAAACCTAAACACCAAACGCCTGGGTAAAGAGGAGGGTCTTACAGGCCCTGCGAAATGTTAGCAGATTGGCCTGCGCTCGGACTGTGGGGGGTAAAGCATTCCACAGCACCGGCGCGGCGGCACTGAATGCCCTCCTCTGCGTTGAGGACAGATGAACGGATCGCCGACTAGGCACCACCAGGAGGTTTTGGGACTCGGATCGCAGTGGTCGTGGTGGGCTATAGTGGGAGAGGCGGTCCCTTAGATACACTGGCCCCAGACCATTCAAGGCCTTAAAGGTCAAGACCAACACCTTGAAGGTGATCCGGTGCTCTATCGGAAGCCAGTGCAGTTCGCGCAGCACTGGTGTGATGTGGCAGCGAGATGGACAACCTGCCACCAGCCGTGCTGCTGCGTTCTGCACCAGCTTGAGCTTCCGGACCACTGACAAAGGAAGGCCAATGTAGAGGGCATTACAGTAGTCTAGTCTTGAGATGACCGTGGCTTGGACCACTGTGGCTAGGTCATAACGGGACAGGTAGGGAGCCAGCCTCCTCGCCTGTCGGAGGTGGTGGAAAGCCACTCCCCTGACGATGGAGATATGCTTCTCCATCGACAGCTCGGAGTCAAGCGTGACTCCTAGGCTCTTCACCGACAGGGACGGGCGAAGTGTCGCCCCATCCAGGGTCGGAGGGCGGATCCCCCCCGTACCCGGACGGCCCAGCCACAGGATCTCTGTCTTGTCCGGATTCACCTTCAACCTACTGGCTCGCAGCCATCCAGTGACGGCCTCGAGGCAGTGATGGAAATTATCGGGTACGGAGTCAGGCTGGCCTCCATCTCCAGAATGAGCTGGGTGTCATCCGCATACTGGTGACACTCCAGCCCAAAGCTGCGTGCCAACCGGGCAAGTGGTCGGACATAGATGTTAAATAATAAGGGGGAGAGAATTGCCCCTGAGGCACCCTCACAATGAAGTGGGGCACCCCCGGAGACAACCTCACCCCTTCTCACTCGCTGGGACCGGTTCCGGAGGAAGGAGGACAGCCAGCTAAGGGCCGACCCCCTCACCCCGGCCCCGGCCAGTCGGTGGGTCAAGAGATCATAATCGACAGTATCGAACGCTGCCGTGAGGTCCAATAACACGAGCAGCGCCGATCCACCTTGATCTAGTTTGAGTGTATTATGTTATAAGATAGGAATACTATGTATAGCTATATGATGGTTTATGTTATTTCACTTCTTATAGAC
Source organism: Anolis apletophallus (assembly GCA_030556195.1). Classification (NCBI taxonomy): domain Eukaryota; kingdom Metazoa; phylum Chordata; class Lepidosauria; order Squamata; family Anolidae; genus Anolis; species Anolis apletophallus. Next base: position 22,790 of record JARBWK010000874.1, read on the forward strand.
ATTTTCCGGATCACTTTGGAAACTTTATTTCTTGGAGCATTGGTCTAAAGGTCCCGACGAAGCCAAGATGGCGGAAACAGCTAGACCGTCGACCAATCTGGGTTGACCACCTGATGAACTATATGCCATTAATATAGTATTGAAAATATTGATTATTTGGACAACCCGGAGACCTTGACTCCTTGGGAGGATTATAATTTTGAGACTTGTGAATGCAATCTTCATGATTTGGTTTCCACTGCAACTGTACTTTGTATGATGATTGAAAGAAAATATATCAAGAAATAGAATTATTTGATTTTGAAAAGCGACTGCTGTGTTGGCGTTCTTTTGCTTGTTCTTTTTGAAGTACTCTGAGAACTAACGCCAATAGATTTCAAGACCAAACTTGACACAGAGCCCCCATGACCCAATCTACATCCTGCTGCAGTTTGGAGGGTGGACCACAGATGATGGGACTTCCAGTACCTTCACTAATGTCATGATACCACTGCAAATCCCAATACTGATGGATCAAGGCCAAACCTGGCACACAGACCCTCCATGACCCACTCTACATCCTGCTGCACTTTGGATGAGGGTACACCATGGACGATGGGACTTGCAGTGCCTTCACTAACTTCCTGACACCACTGCGAGCCACATAAATAATTGCTACAGACCAACTAATACGTTTCTCAAATAACCCAGGCACCGCCGGGTCCCCAAACTAGTAATAATAATAATATTCAAAGAGACCCCCTGGGTCCATTCTATCCAACCCCCTTCTGCCTTCATGCAGGAAAAGCACAATCAAAGCAATAAAAACAT
>JARBWK010000875.1:5000-23595 GCA_030556195.1 Anolis apletophallus
AAAGTCAAGGACTAAATGCAGATGGAGAAAATAAGGTAGTCCTAATAATGTTTTTTCTGCATGACAAAGCAGGCAGAAACATACCATGTCCTGTTAAGAGGGTGTAAGTCAGTTTCTTTTGTGAGTTTCAATCATTATCTTATTCTGTTAATAAAACTATTTTACCTAACGTTTGAGTTTCAAGTTTTTTTAATGAAGTGTCCCTTATTTTTGTGAAAAATCCCGTAAATGTCCCTTATTTCATATATCAAAAAGTGGCAACCCTAAAAACACCTTGCAGCCCCAACAATGACAGAACAAGACCACACTTGGCACTCAGAGGCCCAATGGCCCACTTCACAACCTGGTGCGGTTTAGGGCAGGATGGGCCATGAATGGTGGGATTTGCAGTACCTTCACCCCATTCACTTCCCATTGTTCCCAAACAACACTGTAGCCCCTACAAATCACAGACCAGGCCCAAAATTGACAGTAAGGCTTCATTCCCTTGAATTTCCTGACTAGGCCTCTCTTAATGGGATACTGTGTAAGGCCTGAATTGACAGTAAGGCTTCATTACCTTGAATTTCCTGACTAGGCCTCTCTTAATGGGATACTGTGTAAGGCCTGAATTGACAGTAAGGCTTCATTACCTTGAATTTCCTGACTAGGCCTCTCTTAATGGGATACCACTTCCTTCCTGCCTCTCTGGGAACCAAACACACCTGGCCCAGATCACCTGTCCGAAGGTCTCTCCTGGGACGAACCCTGGGAGGGAGGGAGGGAGGTGGGGGTGTGGAGGAAGGGCCTGGACTCCTCCTGCCCTGGACCGGCCCTCCTCTGGCCAGGCTCAGGCTGAGGGCGCCCTCTCCCCTCCACAGGGCTGGAGGACCTCTGGACACGGTCTGCCCCGGGAGGCTGGTGGGCCCAGAGTGGGAGGGTTCGAAAGGGTGGGCTGGCTGGAGAGAGAGAGAGAGGTGTGTCAGCAGCCGATTGGCTGAGTGTGCCAGGGGCCAGGGCTCTGATTGGCTGCTGCCTCTGGCTGGCTGCTGAGGCCAACCCTTCCAACTGCCATTCTGCCCTTTGTGAGCAAACATGGCTGGCTGCCCACGGCCTTGAAGCCGGACCCTTTGGAGGCCGGAGGCACGTTGGAGTCGCCCACCTCTTGCCCATCAGAGGGAGATATAGTGTCTGTCCCTCCGTCCGTCCATCCCTTTCTCATTTAAATGCAATCTATTCTATACTGTAGTTTCACGTCTTGTCAGGAGAGAGATTTCCACCTTTTACGAGCAAAGCTTGATGTTGTTATTGTCTGAGTCAGAAATGGAGCTGATGAACAAGCACTTCCCTCCATTTTTTCTGACTGGTTGTGTTTCTTCTTCCAAAAAACCAGACACAGAAGCAGAGCCAGGTCTGTGACGAAGCATCTCTTGGCCACAGCAGACATTTCCCAGCAGTGTTTTTCCAAGGACTGCCAGAACACAAAATGGCGGGCGGAAGACAAAATGGCTTCCCCCTGGCTTTTCCCCCTCAGCCACCCCTCGGCCCCTTCCCTCCTCCTTGCCTCAGCCAGGTGTCAATCAACCGGGATTCCCTGATTCTAAACTGTATTTCACATTGGCCTCAACAACCGCCTTCTCCGGGCAAGATGGGGCCTCACCCTGGCCCAGCCAAGCCTTGCCCAAGCAGGAACTGGCCAGCCGTGCTTTCCCAAGGACGGAGGAAGGTGCTGGAACTATTATTTCCACCCTCCCCCTTCTTTTGTCTAAGTCTTGTTTGTTTAAAATAATTCAGTGAGTAATTTATCCGTGCGAAAAGCACCGGGACTGTGGTGCAGCTGGCTGGGTGTCAGCCCTGGTCGGAGTGAGCTTCCGGCCAATTGTGTAGCTTGTTGTCGACCTCTGCAACCCGAAAGACAGTTGCATCTGTCAAGTAGGAAATTTAGGGACCACTTATATGTGGGGAGGCTAATTTAACAAAAATGTACGAAGCCATAAAAAATCTCCAGCAAAAAGCATGTGGGGAATGCGGAAAGTCCTTCATCAGTGTCGCAGGTGGACATGAAGCGACAACTCCCCTGGTGGCCAGAAAAAAGTTAAATAGCCTCTGACTGTCTGTCTATATGTATTGTGTGTCTATGAAAAAATAAACAGTGCATTTTCTAGATTATGTCCGAAAAGCTAACATAACTTAGGACATTTTTTGTTATCATTCCAGACACATCTCGCAAAGGGGGTGACGGAGCCTTGTGTGTTTTTCTATCTTCTTGTGGATGTGCCCTGAGGCCTCCCTTGCTGCGACTGAGCGACCACCATCTTGGCTTCCTTCCTTCTTGTGAAGACAACGACCACCATCTTGGGTCCTGCGGCATCTCGTCATATTGTTTTGAAATTTTTATTTTTGGGTTTGTTTGGTTTTTTAAAACTTTTTCTGTTTTATATTATTATTATTATTATTATTTTCACCCTCCCCCTTCTTTTGTCTCAGTCTTGCTGTGTTTAAAATAATTCTATAAACATTATTTATTTAAATAAGTAATTTTGTTTTGTTTAAATAATGTTATTCATTATTTTATATAATAATATAACTATATGAAATAATGTAATGTTATATTACATTATAATGTAATACAATATAATATATTATAGTGTCAATATATTGCATTATGTTATAGTATAGTAATTGTAATATAATGTATTATTTTATAATAATAGATGATATAATGTTATGTTATATTATAATGTCAATATATTATAATATAATCTTCTAAACTTAAACAAACTTTGAAGATTATATTATAAGTTTATTTAATATGTAAAAGCTAGCCAAAAGAATATCTAATATTTGATTGATTTATGGTTGAAGGTTAAAGTTTAAGTAAATCTCTACTTTCTTTCTTTCGCTAGAGGACTCTTGGAGGTCCCAAGGAAGAATTGAACATTTAGACGACATCTGTTAGTAATATATTCAACTCTGCTATGCTAGGCCCTGCCTGTTTCTTTGTACACTTTGCACGTCTTTTCTATACCCTTCCCCATCTCTATCTCTGTCCATCCCTTTCCCTTCCCCACCTATCCCCTATTTTCCATTTCCTTTCTTTTTACTTAAAACACTTGGTTATAGGATGTTGTACCGACCAAATGACGGTCGGGAATACCTTTGCCAGTTTTATGTACTTTTCTGTACCTTTTTAATTGAAAACCAATAAAAACTATTATTAATATATATATATATATTATAATATAATAATTAAAATGTAATGTAGTATAAGATAGTTATGATATAATATATTATAATATGAGTTTGGTGTAATGCTTCTCTTCCAGGCCTGGTGTCAGGAATGGTGGGAGTTGAAGCCCAAAACAATCTGACAGGAAACTGGGAGTTGTAGTTTGGGATGGTACTGGCTCTCTTCGGCAGAGAAGGCTAAGGACCTTGTCAAACTACAACTCCTGTGATTTCTGTGGCACTGAGCATGTGGAGGGGTTCTTTTGGGGGGGCATTGGTTCCCTTTGAGGAGCCCCTCCTTGCCCTGGCCGTTCCCCTTGAAGGCTGGCTGGCTCCCTCGTGGGCTGGGAAACGCGGCCTGGGTTCGAGTACAGACAGGACTTCTCCCTTTCCAAGGCCGGCTTGAGGAGCCCTGAGTCAGGAGAGAAGCCTGGCCTCACCTGGGGGCCCGGGGGCCTCTCATGAGAAGGAAGGAAGGAAGGAAGGAAGGAAGGAAGGCCCTCTCTCTCCACCCTTGCGATGGAGGCCGGGCCGATCTTGGAGCCCAAAGAGGACTTACCCAGGAAGGGGAGGCTGGAAAAGGGCCGCTAATTGGAAGTCCAGGGAAGGCTTCTTCCACACTCGCCTGACTACTGCCTTTCCCAGGCAAGATGGGGCCTTGCCAAAGAGGAGCTGGCCAGCCGTGCTTTCCAAGGACGGAGGAAGGCGCTAGAACGTTCTGTGGGCGCCCACTGAGCACGCTCAGGACTGACAGCACTAGATACAAAATGGTGGGCGGGACACAAAATGGCGCCCCTCCCCTGGCTTGCTCCCTCAGGAGCCTGGTTCCCTCAGCTGAGGCCCTCTTCCTTTTTTTCTTTCCTCAGCCTGTTGTCAATCAATGCAATTGAGGGGGGGGGGTCTCTTTCCCAGCCACGGAAACCCACCCCCCCCGTGTCCCTGGCATGAAATGGTCCATGTTTTTGGTCTGAACTGTGACTTCCGTCTCTCTTGAAATAAGGCCAAAGGGTAAAAGGTTTTCCTCAAGACGTTTCCCCCTCGATGGACCATTTTCTATTTACGTGAAGGAGGAGGGGGCATCCCGGTCTTCACTGGCTTCCTACTTGTCTTACATCACCAGAGTTTCCCCAATTTCCCCTTTATTTTGAAATGTTTGACACAAAATGTCTTCCTTCCTGGCTTGCCCCCTCAGCTGCCCCTCGGCCTCTTTTCCTCAGATTGAACTGGACACAAAATGGTGGACGGAAGACAAAATGGCTTCCCTCCTGGCTTGCTCTCCCTCAGGAGCCTGATTCCCTCAGCTGAGGCCCCTCGGCCTCTTTCCCTCAGCCAAGTGTCGTGTTAACCAACCAGGAGAGAGGCAAGTGTGGCCGTGTGCCTCAGAGTCCATACAAAGTCATGAATGGACTTCAAATCACCCCTGACAGATGGCCACCCAGCTCTGTTTGAAAGCCTCCAAAGGAAGAGCCTCCACCACACTCCAGGCAGAGAGTTCCACTGGTGAATGGCTCTCACAGTCATGTTCTGGTGGAATCTCCTTTCCTGTCATTGGAAGCCACTCTTCTAGGACTGATTTCCCCTCAAGTAATTATCCCTGGCCCTCATCATGTCTCCTCTCAGCCTTCTCTTCTGCAGGCTTATCATATTACCGTGTTTCCCCGATAGTAAGACACCCCCGATTGTAAGACGTATCGGGGGTGTCAGAGGGGTCGGCTAATATAAGCCGTACCCCGAAAGTAAGCCGTACCCCCGGCCGCCGCGTCACTCGGTCCCGCCTCCTCCTCCGCCGCCGCCGCCCTCCCTGCGGCCGCCTCTTCTCTGATCGGAAGAGAGCCGGCTGAGGAGAGCCCTCAGCCGCCTCTGTTCCGTTCCCCGAAGAGGGGGCTGCAGGGAAACCGCTCGATCGCTCTCCTTGCAGCCCCCTCTTCGGGGGAATGGAAGAGAGGTGCAGAGGGCTCTCCTCTGTGCCTCTGTTCCCTTCCCCGAAGAGGGCTGCAAGGGGGCGATCTTGATTTCCTTGCAGCCCCTTTTTCGGGAATGGAAGAGGTGCAGAAAGGCTCTCCTCTGCGCCTCTGTTCCCCCAAAGAGGGCTGCTGGGGGCGATCGCACAGTTTCCTTGCAGCCCCCTTTTCGGGGAATGGAAGAGAGGTGCAGAAGGCTCTCCTCTGCGCCTCTGTTCCCCAAAGAGGGGGCTGCAAGGGGGCGATCACAGTTTCCTTGCAGCCCCTTTTCGGGGAATGGAAGAGAGGTGCAGAAGGCTCTCCTCTGCGCCTCTGTTCCCCGAAGAGGGGGCTGCAAGGGGGCGATCGCACAGTTTCCTTGCAGCCCCCTTTTCGGGGAATGGAAGAGAGGTGCAGAAGGCTCTCCTCTGCGCCTCTGTTCCCCGAAGAGGGGGCTGCAAGGGGGCGATCGCACAGTTTCCTTGCAGCCCCCTTTTCGGGAATGGAAGAGAGGTGCAGAAGGCTCTCCTCTGCGCCTCTGTTCCCCCAAAGAGGGGGCTGCAAGGGGCGATCGCGGTTTCCTTGCAGCCCCCTTTTCGGGAATGGAAGAGAGGTGCAGAAGGCTCTCCTCTGCGCCTCTGTTCCCCGAAGAGGGGCTGCAAGGGGCGATCGCACAGTTTCCTTGCAGCCCCTTTTCGGGAATGGAAGAGAGGTGCAGAAGGCTCTCCTCTGCGCCTCTGTTCCCCAAAGAGGGGCTGCAAGGGGCGATCTTGCAGCGGTTTCCTTGCAGCCCCTGTTTTTGGGAATGGAAGAGAGGTGCAGAAGGCTCTCCTCTGCGCCTCTGTTCCCAAGAGGGGCTGCAAGGGGGCGATCGTCCTGCAGCCCCCTTTTCGGGAATGGAAGAGAGGCAGAGGGCTCTCCTCTGCGCCTCTGTTCCCTTCCCCAAAGAGGGGCTGCAGCGATCCCCTTGCAGCCCCTCGGGGAACAGAGGCGCAGAGGAGAGCCTTCTGCACCTCTCTTCCATTCCTCGAAGGGGCTGCAGAAACTGTGCGATCGCCCCCTTGCAGCCCCTTCGGCGAACAGAGGCGCAGAGGAGAGCCTTCTGCACCTCTCTCTTCCATTCCCGAAAAGGGGGCTGCAAGGAACCGCTGTGACGCCCCCTGCAGCCCCCTCTTTGGAACAGAGGCGCAGAGGAGAGCCTTCTGCACCTCTCTTCCATTCCCGGGAGCTGCAGAAACTGTGCGGGCTGCAAGGAAAGAGAGCCTTCTGCACCTCTCTTCCATTCCCGAGGGGCTGCAGAACTGTGCGCTCTGCAGCCCCCTCTGGGGAACAGAGGTGCAGAGGAGGAGCCTTCTGCACCTCTCTTCCATTCCCCCGGGGCTGCAAGAAACTGGCGATCGCCTTGCCCCCTCTTCGGGGAACAGAGGCGCAGAGGAGAGCCTTCTGCACCTCTCTTCCATTCCCGGGGCTGCAAAGGAAACTGTGCGATCGCCCCTTGCAGCCCCTCGGGGAACAGAGGCGCAGAGGAGAGCCTTCTGCACCTCTCTTCCATTCCCGAAAAGGGGGCTGCAAGGAAACTGTGCGACGCCCCTTGCAGCCCCCTCTTTGGGGAACAGAGGCGCAGAGGAGAGCCTTCTGCACCTCTCTTCCATTCCCGAAAGGGGGCTGCAAGGAAACTGTTGATCTATTATTATTATTTATTAATTTCCCGCGTGTGTCTCCGTCCTTCTCGACCCCCCGAAGGGGAACTCAGGGCGGCTGACATTGGGCCCATTTAAAGGCTAATTCAACCGTCACAATGAAATCAAACATGTACATAACATAATAAAACAACACAATTAGAAACATATAAAATCGTCAATTAAGGACATAAACCAGCCTCGTCAGCCTTGATGTCCATCCAGTTCATCCCTTTCAGGTGCTGCTTACAACTCTTGACCAAACGCCTGGTCCCAAAGCCATGCCTTTACTTTCTTCTGGAAAGCTAGGAGAGAAGAGATCGATCTTCTCTCAGTTGGGAGAGTGTTCCACAGGCAGGGAGCCACCGCCGAGAAGGCCCTGTCTCTCGTCCCCGCCAGGCGCATATGACCTGTTGACGGGAGCGAGAGCAGGGCCTCCCTGGATGATCTTAGCTTTCGACGTGGGACGTGGGGGTGGATGCGTTCGGACAAGTAAGCTGGGCCAGAACCGTTTAGAGCTTTATAGGTCAACACCAGCACTTTGAATGGGGCTCGGAGATGGACCGGCAGCCAGTGGAGCTGGCATAACAGGGGGTGGTATGCTCCCTGTATGTCGCCCCGGTTAGTAATCTGGCTGCCGATCGTTGTACTCGTTGAAGTTTCCGAACCGTCTTCAAAGGCAGCCCCACGTACAGCACGTTGCAGTAATCTATTTGGGATGTAACCAGAGCGTGGACTACGGTGGCCAAGTCAGACTTCCCAAGGTATGGGCGCCGCTGGCGCACAAGTCTTAATTGTGCAAAACCTCCTATGGCCACGGCTGACACCTGGGGTCCCAGGCTCAGCGATGAGTCCAGGATCACTCCCAAACATCCCCAGCTCTTTAAGCCGCTCCTCACAGGGCTTGTTCTCCAGTCCCTTGATCCTTTGAGTCGCCTTCTTTCTCTGGACTCGTTCCCGCTTGTGAACATCTCCCTTCAAATATAGTAATATATAAAACTAATATTGCGCTATGGTAATAATATATTATATTGTATTTACACATTACATGCAAGCCACTCTGAGTCCCCTTCGGGGTGAGAAGGACGGCAGATAAATGTCGTAAATATATAAATAAATAAATTCCGTAGAATTACACCACGGCAGTGACAGCGGAGTCAATCCAGCCTCTGCTCAAAAGCCTCAAAAGAAGGAGCCTCACTCCACCAGACTCCACGGCAGAGAGTTTCACTGCTGAACGGCTCTCCCAGTCATATCCAGGTGGAACCTCCTTCCTTTCCTGCCGTTTGAAGCCATGGCTCCACTGCGACCGAGTCTCCAGGGCAGCAGAAAGGAAGCTTGTGCCAGCGTTGAGCATGAGTAGCCCATAGAGTAACTCTAGTCCTTGTAACTCCAAGTGTGATGAAATAGCTCACAAGAGAAAAACACAGGAGTCCTCTTATGTAGAAAAGGAAATGTCAAGGGCCCCAGGCTGTCAGGAATGGTGGGAGTCGGAGTCCAAAACACCTTGCGGCCCCAACAATGGCAGAACAAGACCACACTTGGCACACAGAGGCCCAATGGCCCACTTCACAACCTGGTGCGGTTTAGGGCAGGATGGGCCACGAATGATGGGATTTGCAGTACCTTCACCCCACTCACTTCCCAAACAACACTGTAGCCCCTACAAAACACAGACCAGGCCCAAAATTGACAGTAAGGCTTCATGACCTTGATTTTCCTGACTAGGCCTCACTTAATGGGATACTGCAACGCACTCTACGTGGGGCTGCCTTTGAAGACAGTTCAGAAATTGCAATTAGTCCAGCGGGCGGCAGCCAGATTACTAACGGGAGCAACATACAGGGAGCATACCACCCCCCTGTTGTGTCAGCTCCACTGGCTGCCTGTCCACTTCCGAGCTCAATTCAAAGTGCTGGTTTTGGCCTTTAAAGCTCTATACGGTTCTGGCCCAGCTTACTTGTCCGAACGCATCAGCCGCTACGCCCCACCTTGTAATCTAAGATCATCCGGGGAAGCCCTGCTCTCGCTCCCACCTACTTCTCAAATGTGGCTGGTGGGGACGAGGGAGAGGGCCTTCTCGGTGGTGGCTCCCCGCCTGTGGAATGCGCTCCCTATCGATGTACGATCCACCTCAGCCTCCTGGCATTCAGGAAAAAAGTAAAATCCTGGCTGTGGGACCAGGCGTTTGCACACCAGCACAAGGCAGCACTTTAGATGGGATTTTAATGGAAAGTGGATGAATATGGCCAATGCTTTTATGGACAGAACATTGTTTTAATCTGGAATGAATGCGTATGATGTTTAGGTAATTGTATTTTAATGTATTTTAATGTATTTTAATTGTTGAAGGGTTCTGGGGTCTTATATTGTTACTGTGTGGGCATCGAATTGCGCCTTACTGTAAGCCGCTCTGAGTCCCCCCTCCCTCCCTCGGGGGTTGAGAAGAGCGGGGTAAAATCCTGGAATAAATAAATAAATAAATAAATAAATAAATACTGCGTGTGGCCTGAATTGACAGTAACCAACCTTGGCACACAGAGCCCCTATGACCCACGCTACAGTCTACTGCAGTTTGGAGGAGGGTGGACCATGGATGATGGGACTTGAAGTACCTCACGGATTATGGGATTTGTAGTTCTTTCAAACCCTTCATTCCCCACAGACCACTGCGGCCCTGAACCAAGACCGATAAAGACCAAATTTGGCACACAGTGCCCCCATGACCCACACTCCATCCTACTGCAGTTTAGAGGGCAGACCATGGATGATGGGATTTCAAGTACCTCCACTCACTTCACGAGCCCGCTGCGACCCTCATCCAATGAATGATCAAGACCAAACATGGCACACAAAGCCCCCATGACCCACTCTACATCCTGGTGCTGTTTGGAGGAGAATGGACCATGGCCGATGGGACTTGCAGTACCTTCACTAACTCCCTGAGACCACTGCGAGCCATGTAAACATCTGATAAGGACCAACCTTGGCACACAAGGCCGGCTTGAGTAGCCCTGAGTCAGGAGAGAGGCCGCGGGCCTGGTCTCACCGGGGGAAGGCCTTCTGGGCCCAGGGGCCTCTCCTGAGAAAGAAGGAAGGAAGGAAGGAAGGAAGGAAGGAAGGAGGCCCTCTCTCTCCACCCTCGTCCTTGCGATGGAGGCCGGGCCGATCTTGGAGCCCAAAGAGAACTGACCCAGGAAGGGGAGGCTGGAAAAGGGCCGCTAATGGGAAGCCCAGGGAAGGCTTCCTCCACATTGGCCTGACAACCGCCTTCTCCAGGCAAGATGGGGCCTTGCCAAAGGAGGAGCTTGCCACCCGTGCTTTCCCAAGGACTGAGGAAGGTGCCGGAACTTTCTGTGGGCGCCCATTGAGCATGCTCAGGACTGACAACACTAGATACAAAATGGCTTCCCTCCTGGCCTGCTCCCTCAGGAGCCTGGTTCCGTCAGCTGAGGCCCTCTTCCTTCCTTCCTTCCTTCCTTCCTTCCTTCCTTCCTTCCTTCCTTTCCTCAGCCAGGTGTCAATCAATCCAATTGAGGGGGGGGGCTCTTTCCCAGCCACGGACACCCACCCCTCCCCCGTGTCCCCGGCATTGAATGGTCCATGTTTTTGGCCCCATCAGTTTAGTTGGGCTGAGCTGTGACTTCCTTCTCTCTTGAAATAAGGCCAAAGGGTAAAAGGTTTTCCTCACAACATTTCCCCCTCGAAGGACCGTTTTCTATTTATGTGAAGCGGGAGGAGGCATCCCGGTGTCCACGGGCTTCCTACTTGACATACGTCACCCAAGTTCCCCCAATTTCCCCTTTATTTTGAAATGTTTGACACAAAATGGCTTCCCCCTGGCTTGCCCCCCTGAAGAGGCAAAGGAAGTTTTCCACTTATCGCGGGAGGTCCTGGAACCTCAGCCCAGCCATAAGTGAGGGCACACAGTGCTCCCAGCGGTTCCTGGCCCTGAAGGGGCAAAGGAAGGGGGTCCTGGGTGGGAGGGCCCTGCTTTGGCTCCAGGGTCTGAGGTGAGGGTGGAACGGAGGCTGGAACCGAGTGTCCACGCCTGCCCTTGCTTTCTCTGCAGGTGGAGCGGATGGTGGGCCACCTCCTGGAGACACAGGGCCTCAATGGGGACAGCTTCTTGGAGACCATGGAGGTCCTTCTGGGCCCCCGCCAGGCCCAGCCCCAGCCCCTCCCCCCCTGGCCCCAGCAAAAGGGAGGAGGAGGCAGGGCCTGCGCAGTGGCAGCCCCTTGCCCTGGGCTGCCATCTTTCCGAGGGGCAAAAGGTGCCCTTCCTTCCTTCCTCTCCACCGCCCAAAGCACGTCCCAGCTCAGGAGGAGGGAGTGAGTGGGCCTGGGGGGCCTGCCCCCCCTCACAGTCTCTCTCTGTGGCCTCGACTTCCTGGGTGGCCCACAAGAGGCCCGACTCGGTGACTTTGGGGGACCCTTCACTCTGGGACCCCCGGATTCTCTGGGCTTTTGATCAGGCATGCCCCTGGGAATGGGGGGAAGGAAGTACTTGGACGGGGTCATTATAATTATCATAATTATCATAGTTTTAATGACGGCAATTGTGATAATTTAACATATCACCCACCAATTCCAAAAGCACACCCAGCACAACAGGCCTGGGCCCGCTCTCCCCCCCTCCCTCCTTCCAGGTGTTTTGGACTTCAGCTCCCACAATTCCTCGCAGGGAGGGATGGAGGCCGGCAGGCCCAGGTTGGTCCAGGTCTGTGGCAATAGCCATGTAGTCATAGGAAGGACGGGGCCTGGGCTGGAGTGCCTCACGGGCTCCCTGCCCCAGGTATGGGGACATGAGGACAGCGTGGCCTGGCCGGCCGGCCACGCCCCCTCCCCACCTGGCCCTTCCCCCAGAGGCGCTGCTCCCACGCGCCACGCACACTTTCTCTATGGGCGGCGCCCCACCTCCTCCTTGCCTATCTCCTCCCCTTCCTGCTGGGCCCAGGCCCCACCCACGCAGCCCCCAACCAAGGAGGGCGCCCTCAGGTCAGGTCAGGTCAGGTCAGCCCCACCCACAAGGGGGCCGGGGTCTGCAAATGGGGTGGGCCCAGCGGGGGGCTTCACCCACTACATGAGGCATTTCTCTCCCTCCTCGTTTCCCGCCTGGGTCTCCGGGGTGCCCCCTTCTCTGGAAACCCCTCCTCCCTCCCCGACGAGGGTCCCTCAGGCCAGGCCCGCCGCATGTGTCGTCCTTAGGAGGAGGAGGAGGAGGACCCTCCGTCCCATGAAGCGTTTCCTTCCTGGGTTCACCACAGCCCTTCCTTTCTCATTGTGCCTCTCATCCAAGCAACCTGTGGCTTTGCAGGAGGGACACCGCCTCCCGATGGTCGAGAACATTTGGCCCTCGTTCCTCCATGGACCTCACCTACAACCTCCCCCTGAGAAGCTCTCCACCAAGACTCAGGAGGAGGCTGCTTCCTGGGAGACGATGCCTCAGGGGAATCATGGGTCTTGGAGGTGAGGCTCCACCGTGTCTCCAGTCCTTCCTGGAGGACCCTTCCCAGGTGGTGTGCTTGGGGGGCACCTGCTCGGCCTCACAGCCTTTGTCCGGTGGGGCCCCCTAGGCCTCTCAAGGCTGCCCCCCGGGTTGTTGAACATCTCCATGACGCCACTGGGAGAGATCATCCCAAGTTTTGGAGTCAATGTCACCTGGACACAGGGGATGATGTCCAACTCGGTCACTCCTTCCCACCTGCTACTCGGGAGGCGGTTCAAGTGCCCAATGGGTCCTTGGCAGCACTGGGGTCTGGATGAGGGCAAAGCCATTGACATGGAGTCCAGGGAACACAGAGGTCCTCCTGCTCAGTCCCAAAGTCAAAGAAGGCCTCGGGTTACAGTTACAGGACGGGGTTACACTGAAGGTCAGGGGTCGGGAACCTATGGGTCGGGAGCCAGGTGTGGCTCTTTTCATGATTGCATCTGGCTCTCCAGGGCAGCCCGGGCCTCGGTTTCCCAGCATGCAGCGGGGAGGAGTGACGCAAATGCGCCGCGACTGCCGCTTCCGCACCATCATCGCCGCCTCTTCCTCATCCCCCGCTGCTCTCGGGGCCCTGCGCCCTCATCGTCCTCCGCCACAGGCCTCGTGGGAGGAAGTGGAGGCGGCCCAGGCCCTGGCACCACAGACCCGGCCTCGCTGCCCCCGGGGGACACTCAGCTCATTGCCCTCATCGTCGGGCAGCTCGTGAACCGCTGCCTCTTTGACGCCTTCCGGAGGGACTGCCTCGTCGATTTGTATTTTATAGTTTTAAGTGTTAATGTGTATAGTTTTTATAGGGCTGTTTTTATCCTATTATGATGTGTTCTGTATGTGGGCACTTGCTGCCGCTTGTTCACCGCCTCGAGTCACCTTCGGGCTGGGAGAGGCGGTATAGAAGCATAGTAAACAATTAAATTCTGCCGGGGCAATCCTTTTCTCATAGTATGTACGTATATACTCTCATTTAGTTGAATTCAGTCTTAAATACAGGATATCTATTATATGGCTCTCACTGAAATAAATTTCCAAATATTTTGCTTTCATGGCTCTCTGACTCAAAAAGGTTCCCGACCCCCGCACTACAGCCTTCTCGCGGACCACACTGTAAAGTTCGGGGAGGGGGGAGGTGAAGCCCCTCCAGCACACCCCCCCCCCTCTCCCACAGCTACATGCCTGTCATGAGGTCAGGTGGCACAAAGTCCTATTCAGTGAGGAGGATATACGGTTAAGGGCAAAAGGTGCCAAGGTTTTGAAAGCAGCTAACCATAGAGTGAGGAAGGAGTGTCAATATTGAGATCTTCTGTTGAGATCTCAGCTGGAGGAGGCCTGGGCTTGCAGTCTTACTCACGAGGAGCCCCAAGCCAGGAGCAGGAGGGCTTGCTGGGGATTTTCCGGCCTCCAATAGCAGTCAGGGCAGCAGACTGTGGTTGGACTGGGGCATTATTATCATAATTACCATAATTTTAATGATGGTAATCATGGTAATATAATTGATCACCCACCCATTCTAAAAGCACACCTATTATTCCAACAGGCCTGGGCCAACCTGGGCCCTCCCTCCCTCCCTCCAGGTATTTTGAACTTCAGCTCCCATAGTTCCTAGCAGCCGGTAGGAATTGAAGTCCAAAATCCCTGGAGGGAGGGCCCGGGCCTGTTGGAATAGCATAGTAGTTGTAGGAAGGGCAGGGTCTCGGTTGGAGGGTAATATGAGGAGGGGTGTGACCTAGCTGGCTGGTCACACCCACTCCCCACCTGGCACCTCCCCTGGATGCGTTGCTACCCTGCCACGCCACGCGTGCTCTCTCCGTGGGTGGCGCCCCACCTCCTTGCCAATCACCTCCCCCCTCTGCCTCCTGCAGGGCCAGGCCCCGCCCACACAGCCCCCAAGGAGGGAAGCCCCACCCACAAGGGGGCCGTGGTCTGCCAAGGGTGGGCCTGGCTGGGGGGGCTTCACCAACAGCAGGTGGCACTTCTCTCTCTCTCCCTCCCTCCCTGTTTCGCGCCTAGGTCTCCGGAGCATCCCCTGCTCTGGAACCCGCTCCTCTCCGACGAGGGTGCCCTCAGGTGAGCCCCGCACCTAGGGTTGCCACTTTTTGATATAAGAAATATGGGACATTTACCTAAAAATACGGGATTTTTCACAAAAATAAGGGACACTTCATAAAACATAACTGAGGTTATGTTTCACATGGCCTCTTTTTTCCCCCGTGCTCCCAGGGAAACTTCCCACTGCCAACTCCGCAGACCCGGCACCTCATCCCCTCCCGCATGGCCGCCTCCTCCTTCGCCACCACGACCGTTACGCAAGGCCCAGAATCGCCAGCAGGCCCGAGATACAAGTGGCCGTGTGCGCGAACCTCACTCTGCTCCCTCTCTCCGCGAGCACCTCCTGCCGCTGCTGCCCCGCCCCTTCCGCCCTCCCTTCCTTCCAGGACGGCCTGCCTCTTCGGGTCCGTCACTCCCGGCGCTTGCAACCAAATCAGCGCTCCCCCTTCTGCTCCGCTTCTGTGCTCGCCTCTCTTTATGCTCAAGAGGGAGGGCTAGAGAGGTCAGGGAACATGCCAAGACGGCGGTGCTGTCAGCTTGGCTGAGTAAGCCGTACCAGGCCCGGTGTTTGTGTGGGGAGAGCAGAACAACAAAGGAGTCTATACCACTCTGAGGTTGGGATAAAATAGACAATGTGTAATATCAAGTTGCAGTAACTATAAGTCAACAGCAGATGGCAGTGGAATGCGTGGAATGCAATATAGCAATATATCAACACATCAATACAATAAATGGAAAGTACATAGAAAATACATGGAAAATACAGGTATAAGTCCGTGTAGCATCCCGGAAGTAAACTGGGACAATAGCGAACTCCCTAGAAACTATTAAACGAGTACATATGAAGCAATAATAACAATTGAAATAACAAGGTATGCTCTATAAGAAGTAAACAATATGGGAGTGGCCAACTGCAGTGAATGAATAAGAACTGATGCAGCCATGTAATAGTCTATGGGCCAAGGATCCCCAACAGTAAGTAGTCCTGGACCAGAATTCCCTTTCACCCTGAAAAGGGTTTTCATCAGGGGAAGTGCCGTCATCACAAGATTAAAGGCGTAGGTAGAATCGCTGCAGTGAAAATGATGGCTCTTCCAAGGATGAACTCTCTATTCTCAACTCTTCCCATAATAAAAAAAGACTCTCAATTTAACATATGGTCTAGATCAGGGGTGCTCAGAATGGTGATCGGGATCACCAGGGTGATCTTCGGGCCTCATCCTGGTGATCTTCAGGCTCCTGACCAGGTTTTTTGCTGTTGGTCCTCTTCACGCGCCCCTGCACGCTGCAAAGAAGTCCCCTGTTGTTGCTTTTCCCTGCTCGTGCGCTGCCTCCAAAAGCTCCAGAGTCCAAGAGGCAGAATGGGCCCCCTCTTTTGGATTCCTCCTCCTCCTCCCTCCGTCCTTCTCCAGCCACTCAGAGTCGTAGGAGACCAAAGGGGGCGGGCCTGATGACGCGATGCATGGCTGGCCCCGTGCAGAAGCACCCATTCCGCCTCTCTGACTTCTCGTGAGCTCTTGGAGGCGGCACGCATGCTGGCGGCGTGGAAATAGGAGCAACGACGGAGGAGAAGAAGGACGCGTTGGGGTCATTTCCTTACCGCATCTCAAAGGTCAGTCTTTTTACTTTGGGGTGGGTTCTTGATTGTTCTGTGGCATGCCCCTTTTTTTAAATATTTAATAATGGCCTTTTAGCTCCAAAGCTTCTGCTTGCTTTGTTCCTTGAGAAATATATGTTGGGGAATATGGAAATGTGGGAGAAATGGGGAGGTTGGATGTATTTTTGCATCCCCCTTTGTTTACCTTGCTGAGTGTTAAATGGCCTTGCAGTTCAACAGCCTCTCTTCTTACTTTCTGGCTGATATTATGTGTGGTAATATGGCAGTGTGGGAGAAATGGGGTGGTTGGATGTATTTTTATGCTCTGTTTTATATTGTTGTTATTAAATTGAAATGTTGATGTTTTATAACTTCATTTTATGTAAACTGCCCTGAGCCTGCTGGAAGGAGCGGTACATAAAAATAAATAACAAATATAAATAAATAAATAAGAAAATAGTTATACGTTTTACATTTCTGGGCAGGTGATTTTTGGGACTTGGTTTTTTAATCAGTAGCTCCCATGCTGAAAAAGTGTGAGCACCCCTGGTCTAGATTTATATGGAGTGGCAAGAGACCAAGAGTGAGAATGAAAATCCTCCAAGAAAATAAAATAAATGGAGACCTGGGAGTACCAAATTTGAGGAAATATTTTGAAGCAAATTGCTTGGTTTGGTTAGGATCCTGGTGTAAGTTAGAAGACGATAGGCTGTTAAACTTAGAAGGGCATGATTTACGTTTCGGATTTCACGAATACATGGGGTATAACAAAATTTCAGCTGATAAAAACTTTCAAAATCACTACATTAGGGACCCCTTGATAAGAATCTGGAATAAATACCATAAAAAATCTATACCAAAACCCCGATGTGGTTATCCCCGTTGGAAGCCTTCAGAATAAGGCAATTAGAAGACACCAAATGGTATACGTATCGAGAATTGACGTATTGGAATGGCCTAACGTATTCCTTGAAATCCAGGGAACAACTATTACAAGAGTCTAAGGAGATGAACTGGCTCCCCTTCTATCAAATAATGAAAAAAATTAAATTAGATGCAAAAAGAGGGTTTGAAGATGACCACAATGATCTGGAGAAAGTTCTGTTGGGCCCGGATAAAAATTCGGTAGGCAAGATATATAGAGTACTTTGTCAAAAAGAACAAAAGCCAGAAAACTATATGAAGAAATGGGCGAGAAATATAGGTTACAATATCAATTGGAATACCTGGAAAACAATCTGAAAAAATGTTAATTCCTCTGCCTGCTACAGCTACAGAGATAATTGGATTAAAGTTATGTACAGGTGGTATCTCGCGCCGGAAAAATTAGCCAGAATCTACAAAAGCACCAAAACCGAGTGTTGGAACGGTGGCCAAAAGAACGGGACTTTCTGCCACCTATGGTGGCTTTGCCCTAAAGCTGGGAAATGTTGGAAAATGATAAACAAAGAACTCTGTAAAATTTCAAATCACTCCTGTTAGGAATCATAGAGCCAAGCCTGAATACCAATGAAAGGCGAATATATTTAATATTAACTACAGCAGCCAAACTATTGTATGCTAAATAATGGAAGTCCCCGAAGGAGCCAACGAAAGAAGAATGGCTATATAAAGCGATGGAAACCATCCAGGTGGAGTAGCTCACGGAGGCGTTAAAAACAACGGATGAAGGACCCACAATAAAGACTGAGTGGTCAATTGTTAAAAACTATTACAACACTGAACACAAGATAGATTTAATACTTAATTGGAATTAGTAGGGGGGGGGGAATCTCTGTCGATGTAAATATTGAATATATTAGATAATGGGATTTATACATAATATGCTTCAAAATGAAGTGGAAGAAGAATGAAAATGAGCCACAAGCTGTACAAATATAACGAGCAACTATTTACTCTCCACTCCCTTGTTGTTCCGTCTTAGACACTCCCCACCCAAGTGTTTTTACACTCCATTCCCCAGCTCCCCATTTACACCCCCCCCCCCCTTCGCCTCTTCGGTCTTCCCCCCCTGGGAAACAGGGGTCACCCTCTGTGTGTTCCCACCTCCAAAGAAGACTCCAAAGTTGCACAGGCACCACGTAATCATCGCTTTCCCACAGTGCTGGCAATTGTAGGGTTTCTCCCCTGTGGGGACTCTGAGGTGACACTTCATGACTTCCTTTGTAGCAAAGCCTTTCCCACACTGCTGGCATTTGAAAGGTTTGTCTCCTGTGTGGACTCTCAGGTGACGCTTCAGGTCTGGCTTCTGAGCAAAGCCTATCCCACAATGCTGGCATTTGAAGGGTTTCTCTCCTGTGTGGACTCTCAAGTGGTCATTAAGATTTCCCTTCCGGGCAAAGCCTATCCCACAGTGCTGGCATTTGTAGGGTTTCTCTCCTGTGTGGACTCTCAAGTGGTCATTAAGGTTTCCCTTCCGGGCGAAGCCTTTCCCACAGTGCTGGCATTTGTAGGGTTTCTCTCCTGTGTGGACTCTCAAGTGGTCATTAAGGTTTCCCTTCCGGGCGAAGCCTTTCCCACAGTGCTGGCATTTGAAGGGTTTCTCTCCTGTGTGGACTCTCACATGACAGTTAAGGTTTCCCTTATGAGCAAAGTGTTTCCCACAGTGCTGACACTTGTGGGTTTGGAGACGTCTGGC
>JARBWK010000876.1:0-23588 GCA_030556195.1 Anolis apletophallus
GTTTGCATCCCCAGCAAATCCCACAGAAGAGTCACTACTAGTTGACTCCTGGCAAATATTATTTATTTATTTATTTATTTATTTATTTCTGGCATTTTACCCCGCTCTTCTCAACCCCCGGGGGGGAACGGGGGGATGAGACGACTCAGAGCGGCTTCCAAAAAGGCACAATTCGATGCCCACACAGTAAAAACACAGTATAAAACCCCAACATTCAACAATAAAATACATTAAAATACAATCACATTGACATATCGTATGCATTTAAAACAGTGTTCCGTCCATAAGAAGCAATTGAGACCTATTCAACAACTTTCCATTAAAATCCAGACTAAAATACTGCCTTGTGCTATTGTGCAAATGCCTGGTCCCATAGCCAGGCCTTTACTCTTTTCCTGAATGTCAGGAGGGATGGGATTGATCGTATGTCGCTCTGAAGCGCATTCTATGAAATATCATGAATCTCTTGAACCTTAGTCCAGTCCATATCATCAGACACCTCTGAATCGCCATCCCCATCCCCCATGGATTGCTCCTCACCACCAGACCCATCATCCCCAGAAAACCCCAGGAAGGTATCTTCATCGGAGGATTCATTAAGTATTTGGCTTATCCTTTTTCTCTGACATTCCTCATCAGATTCCTGCTCACGAGTAACCCTTTTCACATTCCTGACCCTAGGCTGCACTCTCTCAGCCTCAGATACAGACTCAACTACTACACTAACATTCAACGTGTTTAGAAGATCCCTGGGCATATCATTACATAGTCTTAGTTCACCTGACTTTTTCTTCATAAATAGCACAGGAGTGCCCGCCGGCGACTGGGAGGGCCGGATGAATCCCTTACGCAGGTTTGTATCCAAAATCTCTCAGAGAGCGGTTTCTCCTGTTCCAAGAGAGAGTACAGACGGCCGTGTGGGATGGGCGCACCGGGCACCAAATTAATAGCACAGTCATAAGGCCGATGAGGCGGGAGTTTTTCTGCTTCTCTCTCACTGAAAACATCTCAGAAATCTGAATATTTCTTTGGTAGCGCCACAAGTGTCTCGACTTCCTGGGCTTGACAGACTTGAGCCACCAAACAGTTCTTGTGGCAATATTCAGAGGCAAACTTTAGTTCCCGTCGTCCCCATGAAATCTGGGGATCATGCAAGGTTAGGCATGACACACCTAACACAGAAGGGAAATGTGGTACTTTAGTCACTAAGAAGGAGATGTCTTCTCGGTGTTCTCGAACCCAAATCCACATGGGAACCGTCCACTGGCTCACTGGCCCCGACTTCAGGGGCCGACCATCAATGGTTTGTACTACCCTAGGGTCTTTTAAGTCCTGATATTGTAATTCAAGGGAAGCAGCATATTCCCGGTCAATGAAGTTTTTGGTCGCGCCGGAATCCACCATGGCGTGAACCAGCACTGGCCCTCTCTTCGCTGATCATAGCGTGACCAACAATAAGAAGAAGATTCCGGTCTGAGTCTCCGGGGGGGGGGGGATAGCGACTGAACCAGTGAGCCTCTCTAAGCCCAGTCAAGATCTTCCCCTGCCAGCTGTGGATCAACTCAATCTGCTCCTGGTTGCTCCACAGCCACTGCCGCCATCCTGGGGCGAGACTGCTTCTTGGCCAGGCATTCACAGGAGAAATGCCCCACAACCCCACAGTACCAACATAGGTTTAATCTCCGGCGTCTGGCCTTCTCCGCCGTGTCGACCCTGGGCCGTGCATGGCCCAACTGCATTGACTCCTTGCCGTTCCCGTGATCCACTGGTGGCGTAGGCCGCAGAAAAGCTCTGTCCCACGCCCCTGGCGCCTCTTTCTTGTTGGCGGGCCGTTCCGCAGCCTCACGACCCCATTGATGCCGAGCATGGAGGTTGGCGTCTAGCTGTAAACTCAGGGTATCAATCCTTCTAACGCGGTGGGGAGGTTTGCTGTCCGGAGTACCTCCCCTTGAAGATCGAAGTGTAGTCGTTCGAGAAATTAGAAACACTAGATGTTGCATCAAGGGTGCACCCACTCGCTAATACGCAGTACTGTTAAATATATCCCAATTTAAACAATAGAGCAGGTATAATGAAAGCTGAATCGTGAGCACAGGTATTATGAGACTACAATCCAGATACGATAAACAATAAGCCATAAAGGCCAAACCGTGCTCGGAGTCTATCCCCCCTCCCCCATAAAGGATGTTTTCCCCCGGTAAAGGATGCTAATGTGGCGCAGCTGGCTGAGGATCAGCTGCATACGATCTCCCTGACCAGAAGGTCATGAGTTCGAGGCCTGCCCAGGTCAAGGTGTAGCCTGTTGTCGCCCTTTGCAACCCGAAACACAGTTGCATCTGTCAAGTAGGAAATTAAGGCACCATGTGGTGGGTGTGATGGTTTTTAAAAACACTTTGCTGCCACCAAAGATCGTGGCGAGGGCTCGCCTTAGTCTCAAGGCTGGGCAGAACTTCAGGGAACTTTTATTTTTAAATCCCAGAGAGGTTTTCCTTCTTTTCCGCTGCCACCATTTAAAACCAGGGAGGATTTAAACACCGGGAAGCAGGAGTGGATGAACAAGAAACAGAGTTTATTTTTAACAACGTGTGAGAGAAACACAGGCACTTTGCGTAATGGTTACAATGAGGCGTTGGAGCGTGTGGTTACAAAATAAACTTGCACCAATCTTGAAACAAGTTACAGTTCAACGTAGCCCCCCCCCACCCCAGATAATACTGCGCTATGGTATTATCTGCTGACTACAACTACCTGACTCTGAGTTCTCACAGAGTCCTCAAAAACCCATCACAATGCTGCTAGCTCTCTCAGGAGCTAAACCCACTCTGACTTACTCCGTCAGAGTCTGACCATCATCTGCCTCTCCAGAGTTCCGAGCCTCCCCAACTCCCTAAACTGATCCCAACTGTCGGTTTTCAAAGTTCCAACCGACGTTTTACCCCTGGTGCCCGGCCCAAGCTCCGCCCACTGGCTCCCTAAAGTTCTATTCCCCTTTTTCTAGGCTAACTCAACCTTACCTGGGAAACCTTAAAATGGCCGTTTATCCAAACAGGCCATGAAACTGGCCAACCCACCAAAAAGGCTTTTCCTCCTGGGCTTCTTCTGGCCCAAAATATAGGCACATTCCTTCCCCGCCCCAAATCATTGCAGAGTGAAGAGGATCTTTATTCCTCTTTTGGAGCAATGGAACTCTCTACTCTAAATCCTATTTCTACCTTCTTCTCCCCTAACCTCCAGCCTACTACGCTTAGCATCTATTAACCACACAATACTTAAAAATATACCTGTAAGGAAAAACGTATTAAATCCCACACATATAACCATTTACATACATTCAGCAGGTCTTCACATCACTCTGGATAGATCATCCGCAATAACATTTTCTGTACCCTTAATGTATTTTACCTCAAAGTCAAAATCCTGGAGAGTTAAACTCCACCGGATTAACTTGCTGTTGGTACTTTTGACCTGATTCAGCCACCTTAAAGGCGAATGGTCAGTACACAGGGTAAATTTGCGTCCCCACAAATAGGGTTTCAGTTTTGTGATGGCCCAAACTATCGCCAAACACTCCCTTTCTATTACAGACAAATGTTGTTCTCTTTCTAAGAGCTTTTTGCTCATGTAGAGAACCGGTTGTTACACACCCTCTGAATTTTCTTGACTTAAAACTGCGCCAAGACCTATATTAGACGCATCTGTGGTTAATACAAATGGTTGGTTAAAATCAGGGGTTCTCAACACAGGAGTGGTAATCAATGCATTTTTAAGGCATTCATATGAGGTTTGACACTCTGGTGTCCAAATTATTTTATCTGGGGAAGACTTTTTTGTACACTCCGTTAAAGGAGCTGCCTGTGTACTAAACTCCGGAATAAACCTTCGGTAAAATCCAACAACCCCTAGAAACACTCGTATCTGTTTCTTTGAACAGGGTCGGGCCAATCCTTAATAGATTGTACCTTATCTATATCAGGCAATATAGTTCCTCCCCCTACAATATGTCCCAAGTATTTTACTTGTGACCTGGACATTTGACATTTCGATGATTTAACTGTCAAACCAGCTTTCTTAATTTGGTGCAACACCTTTGCTATATCTTCCAAGTGTGCACCCCAGGTTTGACTAAAAATTGCTATGTCACCAATATAAGCCTGCACAAAACTTTTCATCCCAGCCAACATGTTATCAATCAAGCTCTGGAAAGTTGCTGGCACATTTTTCAAACAAAAGGGAGGACTTTGAATTCAAAAGCCCATCCTGAGTTACGAAAGCTGTTTTCTCCTGATCCCCAGGACTCATGGCTACCTGTCAATATCCTTTTGTAAGGTCCAGAGTAGTAATGTACTTTGCTGCCCCTATGGTCTCCACTAACTCATCTATCCGAGGCATAGGGTACTCATCAGACACAGATATCTGGTTCAATTTTCTATAATCCACACAAAATCTTATCGTGTGGTCAGGCTTGGGAACTAAAATTACTGGAGATGACCACAAACTACTAGATGGTATGATCAAACCTAAATTTAACATCTCTTGAATCTCCATAGAGATGAGTTTGGCCTGCTCCCCTGTCACACGATATGGGAGTGATGCTATAGGGTTAGCTGTACCCGTGTTAATACGGTGACAAGCTAAATTTGTTCTCCCAGGCACATTTGAAAATATATCCTTATACTGACCCAGAATATCCTGGAGTTGTTTTTTCTGGGAGGTAGTAAGATTGCTACTCTCTTCCACATTAGGAAGGGTACATTCTGAGTTTACCTTCCCCCATAATGACAAAGTAACCTCCCCATCTGCCACCAAATGTGGTGGGTGTTATGGTTTTTAAAAACACCTTGCTGCCACCAAAGATCGTGGTGAGGGCTCGCCTTAGTCTCAAGGCTGGGCAGAACTTCAGGGAACTTTTATTTTTAAATACCAGAGAGGTTTTCTTTCTTTTCCGCTGCCACCATTTAAAACCAGAGAGGATTTAAACACCGGGAGACAGGAGTGGATGAACAAGAAACAGAGTTTATTTTTAACAGCGTGTGAGAGAAACACAGGCACTTTGCGTAATGGTTACAATGAGGCGTTGGAGCTTGTGGTTACAAAATAAACTTGCACCAATCTTGAAACAAGTTACAGTTCAACGTAGCCCCCCCCCCCAGATAATACTGCGCTACGGTATTATCTGCTGACTACAACTACCTGACTCTGAGTTCTCACAGAGTCCTCAAAAACCCAGCATAATGCTGCTAGCTCTCTCAGGAGCTAAACCCACTCTGACCTTCTCCGTCAGAGTCTGACCATCATCTGCCTCTCCAGGGTTCCGAGCCTCCCCAACTCCCTAAACTGATCCCAACTGTCAGTTTTCAAAGTTCCAACTGATGTTTAACCCCTGGTGCCTGGCCCAAGCTCCGCCCACTGGCTCCCTAAGGTTCTATTCCCCTTTTCCTAGGCTAACTCAGCCTTACCTGGGAAACCTAACCTTAAAATGGCCGTTTATTCAAACAGACCATGAACCTGGCCAACCCACCAAAAAGGCATTTCCTCCTGGGCTTCTTCTGGCCCAAAATATAGACAGTTCGTCACACACCACTTAGTTTGCAGGCTAAATTTAACTGATTTACGAGGCCATAAGATCTCCAGGAATGCATGCTGAGGACGCTGAGAAATGAAGGAGTGCGACAGCTCCCCATAGTAGCCAGATGTTAAAAAATTTGCCTGTATCTGTCTATTGGTCCAAAAGGCATTAAATGCATGCCTATATGTGTTCATTGTAATCCAGGAAATCTGAGAAAGGGAGAGGGACGCTTACTGTAGCACAAAGGGCAAAGCTAGGGGGGAGGGGGAGGAAGGGATCATGCACCTGCCAATAATATGGCTGTGGTGTATGTAGTATGTAGGTCTGTAGTAAATGCAGAACCTAGAAACCAATTTTGGCCTATATGAAGTGATAGGGAGTACCCCCTGCCTGGACTATGTGAATAAATCTGGATATCTGTATGAGTGTAAGGAACCACACAAAATTATGGTTGCTTCTATAGCATATTGTATTGAGGTCTACACAAAATTAAGGTCTATACAACTTCTAGGTCAACACAGAATATAAGATCTACACAAAGTTTAGGTCTACACATAAATCTTAGAACAACACAAGGTCTGAGGTCTACACAAAGAGAAGCTCCTGCACCTTAGATAACTCTATAAGTCTTTTTTTTCGATTTAAAAGTTCTTTATTATGGTTTCAAACATTAAAAGAAACATATAACACAATCACAAACATCAAGGGGAAAGGGGGATAGGGTAACACGGGTTGTAGGGGGAAAGGGGGGAAGAGGGCAGGGGCAAGTGTGGAGGAAAGAAAAAAGCACAGTACATGGGGGTTGGGGAGTAGCTTGGTTCTTGTAGGTCTTTTCCAACATGCGGTTATACTCTTAATCTTCGTCCTCTTTATCAATTTACTATTTGTGTCTAAAGAGAAATACAAGTGCGATGTAAAATTCAATACTATTATTCGCGAACGGTCCGTAATGCTTACGGCTGTGTATCCATATCTTTTGCCCTTACTCTTAGCATTATTTACATGTGACAGCCAAGAGTGAGTGGAGCCTTTCCCCTCTTAATTCCAATTAAGTACTAAATCTATCTTGTGTTCCCTCTTGAAATAGTTTTGTACTATCGTCCAATCTGTTTTTCTCGTCAGGTTTTGTTCAGTATTTTTGAGTTCTTCTGTCATCCACTCCATTTGAGCGGCTTCTACTACCTTATAAAGCCATTCATCTTTCCTTGGTTCGCTAGTTGATTTCCAATACCTGGCATAGACCAGTTTGGCTGCCGTGGTTATGGCCAGAAATATACGCTTTTCGTTGGTGTCGAAGCTTGGATCCGTCCGTAATCCCCAACAGGAACATATCTGGTTTTCTCTCTATCTTTTTTGAAAAGATTTTGTTTAGTTCTGTATTTATAGATTTCCAATACTTTTTGAGCTTTCGGGCACAGCCACCACAAGTGGAAGAAGGTTCCGCTCCGGGCCCCACAATTCCAGCATTCTGTTTTGACGTTTTTATAAATTTTTGCTAATTTGTCTGGGGCCAAGTACCATCTGTATAGGATTTTTATCCAGTTTTCCTTATACTTATAGCAAACGGAATAGTTTGCATTTTTTTTCCAGATGGTTTGCCAGGTGTTCCATTTTATCTTATAGCCAATATTTCGTGACCATTTTTTCAAATGGTCTTCTGGCTTTGATACATTTTTGGATAGCCGGCTGTATATCTTTCTGACTAGGTTTTTATCTGGTCCTAGCAGAACCTTCTCCAACTCTTCCTGGTCGCACTGAAACCCTCTTTTTGAATCCAATTTGAACTTTTCGGCCACTTGGCAATATGGTAGCCAGCCCAGCTCCGTTCCTTCAACTGTTAGTTGTTCTTTACTTTTTAATACATATTTGAGACCATTCCAATATAGTAGTTCCTTATAGGTATACCATTTTGTGTCTTTCAATTGTCTAATTCGGAATGCCTCCACCGGTGAGAGCCAGGTGGGGGTTTTGGAATGAATTTTAGGGCTGTGTTTATGCCAGATTCTAATTAACGGGTCCCGGATATAATGATTTTTGAAATTTTTGTCCATTGATATTTTATTATATCCCAAGTACCCGTGAAACCCGAATTTGAGATCGTGGCCTTCTAAATTCATTAACCTATTATCTTCTAGTTTTATCCAAGCTCCGACCCACGCCAAGCAGTTCGCCTCGAAGTATCTCCTCAAATCAGGGACTCCGAGACCTCCGTTTGCTTTGTTTTCTTGGAGTGTTTTCATCCGGACTCTCGGCTTCTTTCCACTCCAGATAAATCTGGAGATATCCCTTGACCAGATGTTAAACTGGGAGTCTTTTTTAATGATCGGGAGCGTTGCGAACAAAAAGTTCATTCTAGGAAGGGCCATCATCTTCACAGCCGCGATTCTACCAAGGAAAGATAAATTCAGCTTTGACCAATTATTGAATTCTCCCTTAATCTTCTCCCATACCCCATCATAATTATTCTTATACAATTGGGAGTTTTTGGTTGTGATATTTATCCCCAAGTACTTCACCTTCTTGACTACAACTAGTTCTGTTTTTTTCTCAAGGTCGCTCTTCTCAGATCCGGTTAAGTTTAGTGTCATCATCTGTGTTTTTGTTTTATTTATTTTAAAGCCTGCCAGCCCTCCGAACTTCTCGATTATCTCCAACCACTTAGTCAGTAATGCGTTTGGTTCTTCCACGATCAGCACCAAGTCATCTGCGAAAGCTTGTACTTTTATTGCCTCTCCCTTTATTCTTAACCCTTTCAGAGTCTCATCTCTTCTAATCTCTTCCAATAGCATTTCTAATATCAGGATAAACAGCAGCGGAGACAGTGGACATCCTTGTCTGACCCCTTTTTGAATCTTGATTTGATTGGTTCTGGTACCGTTAACTAAGATCCTGGCCTTTTGTTGGGTGTAGATTGCTTTTATTGTATTTTCGAATTGATGTCCTATATCCATTTCCTTTAATAGATGTTCCAAATATTCCCAATTAGTCCTATCAAAAGCCTTTTCGGCATCCAAAAAAATCAGTGCGGCTTTTTGGTTAATGTTTTTGTTATAATATTCGATAACGTCAATAATCGTTCATATGTTCGTTTTTAACTGTCTGTTTGGCAGAAAACCATTTTGGTCTTTGTGTATTTTACTCTTTAGAAACGTTTTTAACCTCTCTGAAATTATGGATGCAAATATTTTATAGTCTGCGTTCAGCAGCGATATTGGCCTATAGTTCTCTGGCTCCGTTAGGTCTTTCCCTTTTTTCCCAGTCAATATTATATTAGATTCATTCCAGGATTCTAAGGGCTTTGCCCTGTTCCATCACTTCATTATAAAGTATTTTAAGGAAGTCCACTATCTCCGCGCTGTGTTCCCGATAATATTCTGCGGTAAACCCGTCGGGCCCTGCCGCCTTTCCGAGCTTAGTTCTTTGAATTGCCCTTAATATTTCATCTTTGGAAATCTTTTGGTTTAGGTGTCCCCTGTCCTCATCGGAGATCCTATTTATTTTCCTGGTACTGATATATGAGACCAGGTCGTCTATCTTAATGTCCTCTTTTCGGTAGAGGGCTGCAAAGTAGGTCTCTAAGACTCCCTTTATCTCCTCATCCGTTATTACCTCCTTCTGGTTATATTTTAGTTTATGGATCACATTACTTTTTCTTTTTTCTTTAAGCTGCCACGCCAATAACCTCCCGGGTTTATTGGCCTGTTCAAAATATCTTTGGTTCGTGAATTTCAGATTTTTTCTAATTTTTTCTAACTCGAAAAATTCTAATTGTTTCTGCAGTAATCTTAATTCTTTCGAGGCCTGCCCATTATTGGGATTGGTTTTTAAGATTTTCTCCACCTTCTCCATCTTAGCTAATATTTCTTTATATTCTTTTTCTTTGGCTCTCTTGCTGATTGATTGGTGCTTCATGAAGAATCCCCTCATATAAGCCTTACTGGCATCCCATATCACATTTGTATTTTTATTGTTTTTGCAATTGATATCAAAAAATTCTTTAATCGTTTGTTTACTCTTTTCTTTTAGTTTGTTATCTTTCATAAGGAATGCCGGGTACTTCCATGTGTACTCCGTTCTCCTTTCGGCTATTTCCAATTCGACGCCGCAGTGGTCGGAGACATGTCGAGAGTGGATCTTGGCAGCTCTTACTAGACTCAACAGATTTTCGGAAGCTAGTATATAGTCAATTCTCGACCATGTTCTGTGTCGGTCCGAGTAGAAAGTGAAGTCTCTAGACTTGGGGTATTGTGCCCTCCAAACATCCTGTATTCCCATGTTTTTTTTGAACTCAAAAAATGATTTAGGCAATTTACCGTTAATTCTTGGTCTCCCCTTATTTGATAAGCTCTTATCCATGCCTGGATCAATTACTCCATTCAGATCCCCCATTATAATAAGGCTTTCAAAATCACTGTCTAACATTTTCTCTTCTAGTTTCTTAAAGAAGGTTGTCTTACTGTCGTTCGGTGTGTATACATTGCATATCAGCACAGATTGATTTCCATTCTTAATTTTTACCCCGATGTATCTGCCCTCTTCGTCTTTGAATTCTAGTTTTGGCTGCCAAACACTTTCTATATACAGAGCCACCCCCTTTTTCTTTTCTCTAGCTGAGGCTTCAAATAACAGTCCTAGGGACTCTTTCCGCAACAGGTGCGTTTCACTATTTTTTATGTGAGTTTCTTGCACCGCCACAATGTTGGCTTTCCTTTTCCTTAGATAGTTAAATACCCTTTTCCTCTTCCCCCCACTGTTGAGTCCATTGACATTAAGGGAGAAGCACCTGAGGAATCTCATTCTACGTCTGATGTTACACTCTCTGCAATCGCTTCTTTGTCGTCTTCTTCCTCGATGTCCAAAGAGAAGCTCCTGCACCTTAGATAACTCTATAAGTCTTAAAGGTAATATGATAGTGACAAATCACACAAAACTTACATGAGTTCATATAGAGAAGAGCTGGAATCTATATCAGTTCTACACACTAGCTGTTGCATTAAGGGTGCGCCCACTCGCTAATAGGCAGTACTGTTAAATATATCCCAATTTAAACAATAAAAGTCAAGCTGAATCGTGAGCACAGGTATTATGAGACTACAATCCAGATACGATAAACAATAAGCAGTAAAGGCCAAACCGTGCTCGGAGTCCATCCCCCCTCCCCCATAAAGGATGTTTTTTCCTGATAAAGGATGCTAATGTGGCGCAGCTGGCTGAGTGTCAGCTGCATAAGATCTCCCTGACCAGAAGGTCATGAGTTCGAGGCCTGCCCAGGTTGAGGTTGGCTCTCGACCTATTTGTGTAGCCTGTTGTCGCCCTTTGCAACCCCAAAGACAGTTGCATCTGTCAAGTAGGAAATTAAGGCACCACTTAGTGTGCAGGCTAAATTTAACTGATTTACGAGGCCATAAGATCTCCAGGAATGCACGCTGAGGATGCTGAGAAATGAAGGAGTGCGACAGCTCCCCCTAGTGGCCAGATGTTAAAAAATTTGCCTGTATCTGTCTGTTGGTCCCAAAGGCATTAAATGCATGCCTATATGTGTTCATTGTAATCCACCTTGAGTCCCCTGCGGGGTGAGAACAGCGGAATATAAATAAATAAATAAAATAAATATATTGCTGATCTCACCCTGAGATTTTAATATTTTTAATATTTTATATGTTGCCTGTGGCCAGCCCTGTTTTTGTGATTTTAGATATCTCGTTGCATATTGCTTTTTATTTATATGTATGTATTTTATTGTGTTTATTGCTAATGTTTTTGATTTTATTTTATTGTAATTTGTTGTTTGGGCTTGGCCTCATTTGAGCCACTCCGAGTCCCCATTGGGGAGATGGGGGGTGGGTTATAAATAAAGATTATTATCCTTATTATTATTATTATTATTATTATTATTAAAGATGGCAGCAGTGGTTCCAAAATGGCTTCGAAATTTAGCCCCGGGTTCCCAAATAGCTTTGATATCGATTCAAAAATTGATTAATTCCGATTTCATTCCGATTTACGAGGATTCCGATCGAACCTACCCATGCCTAGTAAGTACTAATAGCTGCCACCTTTTATTGTTCTGAGGAAATGAAGTAATCACATCATGCGGTTCTAATTATAACTAGACATGAAAGCTTATCACATGAAACGAGTTCAGATATTTCATCTACCTCTTAGCTAGGAGTAAGCAGACCACATTAAATTCTCCCTATCCTTAAGGCAGTAAGAACAAAAAAAATCTTGTTTCACCACAATTTGGAAACACTCCCTGTAGAAAAGATTTTTTTGCCTAAATTTCCCCAAGATGAACATGGGTGGGTTTCTGGCTGGCAATTAATTGGCCCCCAACTACAATTTCCTATCAGCTCCCACACTTTATCACTGTCCCCTGCCCTACAGATCTGGCATTCTAAATGGCATTGCCCTTCTAGCCCTAATTTATCATCGGCTCTTGCACTTTTCCACCAGCCCCTATCTTGAAACTATATTGCACAAGCTCCTACCCTCTGAGTTCAATATGTATCACTGCTTCAGGTTATTGGTTGTTTTATGTTGTTTGATGTGATTACAATGTTTTATTTTATCCCAATGTGTTTTTAATCTATGTCTGGGCTTTTCCCTGCATAAGATGGAGAGGGTACAAAAATAAAGAAGTTGTTGTTGCTGTTGTTATTGCGTAAGAATGATATCACCAGATTTTTTGTCTCAGGGCTTGGTCTGGACCTAAAGTGACATCCCTATTTAGCAATATGATGAAAAGAATATAGGCACATAGATAAAACTCTTTCAGTGACACAGAAGATCCAAGTGGTTCAAAACGCAGCTGCCAGATTACTTACTTGGACACCAATGAGACATCACATAGCTCCAGTGTTACAACACCTCCATTGGCTCCCAGTTGAACATCGGGTTACCTATAAGACACTGGTTCTGATTTTCATGGCCATCCATGGTCAAGGCCCTAAATACCTCAGAGATCGTCTCTCACATACTTGTCATCAGAGACCACCAAGATCAGCTCAATAAAACCTCTTTTTTGTTCCCGGTCCTAGTGAGGCACGCCTGGACTCCATGAGGCACAGGGCCTCCTTGGTTCTTGCCCCAACCTTGTGGAATTCCTTACCTCCATACAATAGAGCTATACCTGATTTGCAGACTTTCTCTCAAGCTCTCAAAACTTGGCTTTTCATCAAAGCTTTTGATTTGTGATTTACCGTTGATGTTTGCTGCTTTATTGCAATGTACGTCACTCAGAGCACTCCGGTGGAGAGCGACTCATCAAATAATAAATTGAAATCAAATGAAATGAAATCCGATAATGAGCCTGCTTTATGCAATCCATTCCTATGGTTTGTTGTCCCCCCCAAAAAAGTTGGTCAGCCCCTTCCTCCAACTATGAACAGAACAGAAACATGAACAACAAACAAATGTATGTAAAGAGAATGTATTTATTTCTTTTTTAAAGTATAACTTAGCATAGGAATGATGTCTTCCTTAGTAGAATTATTAATAACTAGCTTGGGGTCCCGGCGGTGCCCGGGTCATTTGAGAAGTGCAGCAGGATGTAGAGTGGGTCATGGGAGCTCTGTGTGCCAAGTTTGGTCTTTCTCGGTGTTTGTTGGGGGCCGCAGTTGTATGTGGGAACAGAGGGGTGTGAAAATACTACAAATCCCATCATCCATTGTCAGTCCTCCCCCAAACCTCACCAGGACGTGAAGGCAGTCATGGGAGTTATGTGTGCCAAGTTTGGTCTCAATCAGTAATTGGATGAGGGTCGCAGCAGACTTGGGAAGTGAGTAGAGGTACTTAAAGTCCCATCATCCATGGTGCACCCTCCTCCAAACTGCACCAGGATGTAGAGTGGGTCATGAGGGCTCTGTGTGGCAAGTTTGGTGTTGATCAGTCATAGGATTAGGTTTGTAGCAGTCTTGGAAAGTGAGGGAAGGTACTGCAAGACCCATCATCCATGTTCTGTCCCCCTCCAAACTTCAGTAGGATGTAGAGTGGGTCAATGGGGCTCTGTGTGCCAAGTGTGGACTTTATCAGTGTTTGTTGGGGGCCGCAGTGGTCTGTGGGAACAGAGGGGTGTGAAAATACTACAAATTCCATCATCCATTGTCAGTCCTCCCCCAAACCTCACCAGGACGTGAAGGCAGTCATGGGGGTTATGTGTGCCAAGTTTGGTCTCAATTAGTAATTGGATGAGGGTCGCAGCAGACTTGGGAAGTGAGTAGAGGTACTTCAAGTCCCATCATCCATGGTCCACCCTCCTCCAAACTGCACCAGGATGTAGAGTGGGTCATGAGGGCTCTGTGTGGCAAGTTTGGTGTTGATCAATCATAGGATTAGGTTTGTAGCAGTCTTGGAAAGTGAGGGAAGGTACTGCAAGACCCATCATCCATGTTCTGTCCCCCTCCAAACTTCAGTAGGATGTGGAGTGGGTCACTGGGGCTCTGTGTGCCAAGTGTGGTCTTTATCAGTGTTTGTTGGGGGCCACAGTGGTCTGTGGGAACAGAGGGGTGTGAAAGTACTACAAATCCCATCATCCATTGTCAGTCCTCCCCCAAACCTCACCAGGACGTGAAAGCAGTCATGGGGGTTATGTATGGCAAGTTTGGTCTCGATCAGTGATTGGATGAGGGTTGCAGCGGACTTGGGAAGTGAGTAGAGGCACTTCAAGTCCCATCATCCATGGTCCACCCTCCTCCGAACTACACCAGGACGTAGAGTGGGTCATGGGGGCTTTGTGTGCTGTGTGTGGTCTGTATTGGTCCTTTCTGGTGGCCTCAGTGGTCTGTGGGAACCAAAGTGTTGGAAAGTACTACAAATCCCATAATTCGTGGGTCATGTCCCCCGGCCCGTGCCAGGACGTAAAGGGGGTTAGGGGGGTTATGTGTACCAAGTTTGGTGCAGGTCCATCACCTGCGCTGGTCGCTGTGGCCTGTGAAAGTGGTTGCCACATATCCGCCCTGGCCTGTGAAAGTGCCTGCCACATATCCGCCCATCCGCCCTTCCGCCCTCCGCATACACACATACATACATACAAACATTCCGTTTTATAAAGGTATACAGATACAGATTACACAGCACTTGTAATAGTCCATATTTCAAGAAGAGATAAGCTAGTTTCGATAAGTGAATAATTTCTTATTTTTGCTGGTGGAAAGTAAAATTGTATTTCTTTCACTCTTTTTGCTCTTACTTTGCTGTTTATGAAAAACACTGAAAGATGTCAGAACTCCAGATGTTGTCATTTTGTTGCAATTTAGGGACAAGACAATCCAAACTAAAAACAACATTAAACAGAATTTAAAGGGTGCTTCCAGACAGCGTCAAAAAGCGGGACAAATAAGTGGGGCCAAATAATTGCAGGAGCCAACAGCAAATCCAAACACAGACCTGTCAATCCCTTTTAATGATCCTCCGTCATCTTGACACCTCCACTTGTAGCAGATTTTAGAAACCCGCAAGA
This sequence comes from Anolis apletophallus, assembly GCA_030556195.1. Classification (NCBI taxonomy): domain Eukaryota; kingdom Metazoa; phylum Chordata; class Lepidosauria; order Squamata; family Anolidae; genus Anolis; species Anolis apletophallus. Next base: position 15,027 of record JARBWK010000876.1, read on the forward strand.
TGGACAGGGATATCTGGTGGAAGTTTACTTTTTCAAAGTTTTCAAAAAGGAAGAGCTTATATAACAAGAAGGCAATGGGTTGCTGTGAGTTTTGCGGGCTGTATGGCCATGTTCCAGAAGCATTCTCTCCTGATGTTTCACCTGCATCTATGGCAGACATCCTCAGAGCTTGCGAGGTTTCTTGTAAACTAGGAAAATGGGGTATATAATATATTTGTGGACTGTCCAGGGAGGGAGAAAGGACTCTTGTCTGTTGGAGGTAGGTGTGAATGTTTTAATTGGCCACCTTGATTAGCATGAACGACCTAGCAGTTTTAAGATCTGGCTTATTCAAGGCAGTGGCTTATTCACTAGCACCATCTAGTGTTCTCATAGCGTATATTTTTGAGTATTATTTTTATTCCAAGAACTGAGAAAATGCATCTATATTAGTTTACGCCAGATTGAAAGTAGTATTCCTGGATTATGAATGGTGATTTTACAATAAATCAATTTGTACCCACTCCCTTGGAGCCTATGACTTAATGAAACCATGCAAACTGGGTGGAGTGTTTGTTCTATAGAAGATAATCTATTGCTTTACCGACATTGCTGCTGCAGCATCTTCCTAACCCAATCTACATGGCCATATAATGCAGATAGGGCCTTGAATTCTTCATCCTTCTATCCCTTTTATATTTAGCTTACTTCAATGGCTCTTTGTTCCAGGTTGTCTGTATTTTCCCACCTGTATGTTTGATTCCACCCAATAACTGGGTTCTTATGAAAGCATCAGCAGACACTGATGCATACTGTGATCTGGACACAGCTCCTACTTCAGCTGAGAAACATGGGATGTTTTAGGGTGTTCTGCCACTTCTCAAAATGTATGGGTTGCTGTGCTTTTCAGATCTAGGGGAACAAGGTTTTCTCAGTAACATCTGTTCATAATGGTTTGCCATTACCTTCCTCTGAGAGTGTACAGTTTCCCAGGATCACTCAAGGGTTTCCATGGCAAAGTGAGTGTATGAAAACAGATCTCCCACGACAGAGAAGTAGGCCAGCTCAAAATACTACTTTAGCTCCAGTACATCCATACATAGCAGGCCTGTTTGATCAAAAAAGAAGAAGAAGAGAGGTCCAAATCTCGTTTTGGATGTAGGGGGTGCTGGCGGTTCGAATCTAAATAATTTCTGAAATTTTCTGAAAAAATTGCGGAATTTTCCTGAATATTTTGGAAATTTTGGAATTGCTTCGTTAATGGCGGACACACGCACAGTAGGAAAGAATGAGCACTGCACTGGGTAATCTTCTGGGGATTGTTCCTCCTTCATTTTTAGACCAATTTGCTATTTCTCCACTTTATTCTTGGGGTGAGCTGCTGTGGCAGCTCTAGCGGATGTTTGGGCAAAGGTGGTGGGTTTGGAATTTCATGTATGCTTTTCTGTTTAGTTACCTGCCGTGTGTCCCTGAGACGGGGCTTGCTCTCCGCTGAGTTTACATGAGTTCCTGCTACAAGAACCTGGTATTGTATGAAATGGAGGGGGGCTGGCATTGTGTTATGGGGGCTATGATTTGTGCTATTCATGTATACTCTGCTCCTGATTGCCTTGGACGGTCTCCTCCTTTTCAACTGCCTTTCTCCTGCTTTGGATTTCTGGACTGGACTCGTGACTATGCTTTTGGATTCTCCCTTCAGGACTTCGCAGACGGACGTCTAGTGTTTGTTTTGGGCTGTTTTGTTGCTTTATTTTGTGGGGCACTTCCCTGGGATTTTTGTGGGCTTTTTGAGCCAAGTTGGCTACTTTTTTGTTAGTCCTTTCTCCAGTTGTTGTTAAATAAACTTTTTGTTATCTCCTTTTACTCCTGGTTCTGGCTTTTTAGTCTCTGCATTGTGACAAGGACGGTGGGTTCGATCCCCTGCCAAGGATAATTTCCAATGTTTTTTAAAGTATTTTTTAAAATAATAAAGGAAATATGTTCCTGGTTTGAATTTTGAAAGTGTTTTTTCCTGTTTCTTTGTGTGGTCTTTAAGTAGTTGTTCTACTCCAGAAACTTTGTGTGTCGGTGTGCATATCCACGCCCACCTCATCCTTCTTTGCATTGCCACTCGCCAGGGATGGGAAACCGCGAGATTTTCACTGTTGTTAAACTACAGGATCTTTTGCAATCTCTACAACTGCTTGCCTCCAGCCAATGAGGGGAAAGCACTGAGAGGGGCGGGAATCCTTTCCGGTCCACTTCCTGGTTCGGGAAAAATGGCGGTGGCTTCGGAATGGCAAATTCACATCCGGGTTGTTTACATCGCTTTGATACCACTTGTCACGATGCAAAGACTTGGCAGGCCCCTTAATCACACACACTGAGACGATATAAAGGCTAACTAGTTTATTGTAGATAAAAACAGTTCAAATAGCAAAATGTCCAAAGTAGCAAAGTCAATCAAAAGGCTATATTGCAATAGTCCAAAATAGCAAGGTAAATCCACTGGTATGCAAAAGACAAAGAAAAGCAATAGTTTCAAAGCTTGGCAAGACTCCGCTAAAAACCAATGCGGATCAAAACAAGGCAAGGTTGTAAAGTACAAGGCAGGGACTTGGAAACCCAAGCCGTGCTTGGCTCCGTGGACACTTCGCTTCACGCCTATCCAAGAAAGACGTGGCCGAAGCACTAAGGATCCGTTCCCACGGATCCTTACTTAATCCCTCGGCTGAGGACCCCGACGCTCTAGGCTCCTCCGTCTCCAATCTCTGCTCACGGACCTGCGCCGATCTAGGCTACGATGCCAGCCCCTTCTACTACTCTCGATGTCCCGTCTCCTGTCGAAGGAGCGACCTAGATTCTCACCATCTGCATCACTATCTTCATGGGAGCTGTCCTCCCTAGAATCTTCCCAGCCGCTAGCCTCCATGTTTTCACCCGCGAGCTCTTGGGAACCTTTCCTCCCCGGGTGTTCATAACTTTCGCTATCACTGCTCTCCATTTGCACCTGGTTATCTGGGTCCTGCAAGAACTCTTGCCAATCCTCATCCCACACAAGGCTCTCAGGCGGAGATGAAGTCTCTGCCATGGGAAACATTCCTTCTGGTAACCCTTCTAAATCCTCTTCAGAATCTAACTCAGATGCTGTAGGCCCCAATGCCAATGGAACCCCCGGTGCAGCCCCCTGTCCCCCAGGCACAAACGAGAACTGGGGTGCTACACCACTTCAAATGTGGATTTAATCCATATTCATTCTGAATATATGAACATTCTAACGAACCTACCCAGGCCTAATAAATAGCAAAAATTATTTAAACTGAAAAATGTGTGGAAAAAAAGCAAAACAGAATGAGACAACATCTCTTTATGACTGAGTTATATCACAAGTGTGCTTCGGGTTCTAAGTATAGGAACAAAATTTGGGCAAATTAAATGAAGTATGGGTTTGTCTTAAATTTACAGCAATAACGTATATACTGTAATTATTTTTATATGTTTTATGATGAACTACAGCGAGGAACAGCACACACTTTATAAGGATGGGGTGGTGTTACGAATCCTCCTTCAGGTTCTTCATTGAGTTCTTTAACTCCTGGAAGCAGCTGGAAACGGAAGGCCCTCAGCAGGTTGACGAAGAAGATGAAGAATGCCATTCTTTGCAGTTGCTCCCCCACACACACCCGAGCCCCTGCAGGGGAAACAAAGGCAAAAGGTGAGTATCTATCCCATTCAGCAAACAGGGATGGATTGAAAACTGGACTATGGACTTGTAAACCATGGTCTACTCCACCCTCTTAAAATAACCCATCAGATTCAAATTACAACAGTAGCATTGGAAAGAACTTGTTGTTTGAAAATGTGGACTAAATTGGAATGGACTGCATTGAAAGTAGGTGAACTCCCCATCACTGGGCAATTGTAAACAAAGGTTGCAAGGGCATCTTTCAGGAGTGTACACCTTGCAATCCCTTCTACTTTTTCATTTGTTTTCTCCCTGCATTGAATAAGAAATAAGTGCTTTAAATGCAAATAAATAATCAGTTTTCATTAAGAAGAGAACGGCAGAAACATTTTTGGTATTACTACATACCAGAAAGAAAATAGTGAAGAACAAAAAGTGGGAAGGGTAAGTTTTCATAACTATCAAAGAAAAAGAAAGCAAAATGAAATGGTAGGATAACCTCTTCAGCCATACCAACATCAGTCACCCCTGTCTTTCCATTTTATTTATTTATTTATTTTCCCTTTAATGGATTTCATTGGGAGTTATTGGCAGAAACTCCCTGGTCTCCCATAACTTCACCATTGTGTATCAGTTTATGGTTCTTAATGGCACCATAATTGCAACAAATGTTCTGTTGCCTTGATGAATGTGTGGTTCCAGAGCAGCAACTGCACTGACTCACAAAGGACAGAGGCTGCAGCAGATCTGATCATGGAAACTCCCCAGAAGACACACCGATAAATCACAAGCCGCTATGAACTACTTTTACCTGCCCCAAATGCCAGATACTCTTCTCTAGCAACAAAACGTCCACCCTGGTCCAAAAAATGTTTTGGATTGAACTCTTTAGGAGACTCCCAGTGCTTAGGATCAAGAAGAGCAGAGCGTACATCTGGTATAATGATTGTCCCCTGAAAGACAGAAACAAATATCAGACAAACAAGCACATACACATCTCTCTCCGAAATTAAGATTTTGTGGGAATAGGCTGTCTGATTGCTTATCTTAACCCAACTATGGTTTGTTTTTGTTTCATTTCTTGCGATCACTGATATCCTTCATCATGCATGGATAGCATATAAAACAAACGAAAAGGAGGGGTGGGGATTGCTCTGAGCTAACAACAAACAAAAAGAGAACCACACAAGTAGTGCTACAGGCTCAGTGACGATACAAACATTCTATCAGCTGGTATGAATCAATATAAATGAAGTCACGTGTATCAGCAACACTGTTACTTACAAATGTATTTAAAAAATCATTGGCATATGCCACAAAACATACGTTATACAGTTGCAAAAGCATGCACGCCTCTCTGGTACATACAAGGCTAGAAGTGGTTATAAACTTGCATTGAATACAGGGTACATATTAGGCATGAGAAAAAAGTTATGAAAATGAAATGATTCGGAAGAAATTTGTAAGAAATGCTACTTTTGAGTATTTCCGCATCTGGAACGCCAACCAGGAAGTGGACTTTCTTTATAGAACTGGGGCCAGGATTTTCTTAAGTGTCGTTATTAGGTCGTAAGGGGGCACCTCCTTCTCTCTCACCACCCTCCCGCCTCCCTTGCCAATAAGTATTATGGCAAGGCAAGCCCTAAACTCGCTCCTTCTTTCGGCTGGAAGCCTGGAAAAAGTAAACAGAGAGGTTACTCAGAAGTAAATCTGCAAGGAGGGCACTTTGGATGAAGTGCCCGCCTTTGTGGATTTACTTCAGCTATCCAACACATGATACAACAACCAATGAAAAATGAACTGGACACAGCTCCCACTCTGGAAGAGACCATTGAGGCCATACAGCAGTTGAAAAATGGCAAGGCAGCCGGGATCGATGGAATCCCACCTGAAGCTTGGAAACAGGAGGTCATGTACTGCATGCTAAATTCCACGAGCTCATTGTGAGTTGCTGGGAAAAGGTGAACTGCCATCAGATCTCCGAGATGCAGTTATCATCACCCTGTATAAGAAAAAGGGAACAAAATCCGATTGCTCAAACTATCGAGGTATAACACTGCTCTCCATTGCTGGAAAAATCCTTGCAAGGATACTCCTGAACAGATTAGTTCGGCTATTGCAGAAGAACTTCTCCCTGAAAGCCAATGCGGTTTCAGAGCAAATAGGAGCACCACAGATATGGTTTTTGCCCTTAGACAACTGCAAGAGAAATGTAGAGAGCAGAACAAAGGACTCTATGTAACATTTGTCGACCTCACCAAAGCCTTCGACACTGTGAGCAGGAAAGGTCTGTGGCAGATCCTGAACGTCTAGGATGTCCCCAAGTTCCTCAAAATGATTGTCCTGTTACATGAGGGCCAGCACGGTCAAGTCAGATATGGCGATGCTCTCTCGGAGCCCTTTCTCATAACTAATGGAGTGAAACAAGGTTGTGTTCTTGCACCAACCCTATTTACAATCTTCTTCAGCATGATGCTCCAAAGGGCTATGGCAGACCTACAAGAAGAAGACGGCATATATATACGCTATCGTACTGATGGTAGCTTGTTCAACTTAAGCCGTCTGAGGGCTCGCACTAAGACTCTAAACTATCTAGTCCGTGAGCTACTTTTTGCTGACGATGCTGCCCTTGTCGCCCATTCAGAAGCAGCCCTGCAGCGCCTCACATCCTGCTTTGCAACAGCTGCAGAGCTGTTTGGGCTGGAAGTCAGCCTGAAGAAAACGGAAGTCCTCTACCAGCCCGCACCACAGGAAGAACACCACCATCCTCACGTCAGCATAGGCACATCTGTGCTTAAGTCCGTTCAGCAGTTCACCTACCTGGGAAGCATCATCTCTTCAGATGCCAAGATTGACAAAGAGATAGATCACAGATTATCAAAGGCATATAGTGCATTCGGAAGGCTTCACAAAAGAGTCTGGAGCAACAAGCACCTGAGACAAAGCACCAAAATCAGTGTGTACAGAGCTATCATACTGTCCATTCTCCTCTATGGGTCTGAAACATGGGTCACCTATCGCCAACACCTACGACTCCCGAGCGCTTTCATCAGCGCTGTCTTCGCACAATCCTAAATATACACTGGACCGACTATGTGACGAATGTTGCTGTCCTTGAGCAAGCAGGGATCACCAGCATTGAGGCCATGCTATTGAGAACACAGCTGCGCTGGGCAGGACACGTCTCTAGGATGGAGGACCACCGCCTCCCAAAGATACTACTCTACGGTGAACTCGCCACGGGTCAGCGCAAGAGAGGCGCCCCAAAAGAGATATAAGGACTCCCTGAAACAACATCTCAGGCTTGGCCAGATTGATCACCAACAATGGTCCACCCTGGCCTCACATCGGGAGGCATGGAGAAGCACTATCCACAATGCTGCGGCCTCTTTCGAGAAGACACGCCGAATGGGTCTCGAAGAGAAACGACAACGCAGAAAGAACCGCAACTTGGAAAAAACATCACCCAAGGAGACTTTCTGCTGCGCTTTCTGCAACCGAACTTGCCTATCTCAGATTGGCCTTTTTAGTCATCAACGCTTGTAAAAGCGTGGGATGAGTCCTTCCTGAATCTTCGTTCGCGAAGTAATGCCGAGAGAGAGAGAGAAACCTCTCTGTTTACATATTTTCCAGGCTTCCCTGCCTCTCCTGCCTGCCAGGATTTAAAGCATCAAAGAGTATTGGGGTGAGAAACCAACCTAATGTATAATAGAATGAATGCTACTGTAAGTGCCTAATATTATAAGTAATCCAACTGGTCATATAGCTACATTCCATGCACATGCAATAATACAGCAGTAATAACAATGGGTAAGAAGAGTAAAATTCAAAACCGAAGTATTCTGACTGTGGTCCTCCTCAAGCAGTGCAAACTGCAAAGGCTCTTCTCTGAGCCCGGGAAAAGCCAAAAGCCCGGGCACAGCGTTTGCTGCCTGGGTGCACACACATACATATTCTTGGGGGGGGGGGGGGATTTGCTGCAGAATCTTCTCTATGAGCCCGGATTCTGCAGCAAATCCCCCAAGAATATGTATGTGTGTGCACCCAGGCAGCAAACTAACGCTGTGCCCGGCTTTTGGCTTTCCGGGCTCATAGAGAAGAGTCTTTTGCAGTTTTCACAGCTTGAGGAGGGACCACAGTCAGAATACTTCGGTTTGAATTTACCTCTTCTTATACCCATTGTTATTACTGCTGTATTATTGCATGTGCATGGAATGTAGGTATATGACCAGCCTGGGCAAACTTGGGCCTCGCTCCTCAGGATTGGGGTGAGAGAGGCAGCGAGGAGCGAGGGGGGCCCCTCCTCCTTTTGCTGCTTCCAAGAATAGAATACCCCCCTCCCCTCCCTCCTTTGCTCCCTCCTTCCTATTTGGAGAGTCCCATCTAGAATTCAGTGTGATTTATTCAAGTTTTGGCTATACAACTCCCAGAAATCCCAGCCAATTTACCAGCTGTTAGGATTTCTGGGGAGTTGTAGGCCAAAACCATCTGAATGTGCATGCGCTGGCATACGAACTACTAACGAATTTCGTTAGTTATTACGTTACATTTCAGAAATTTTTGGAAAATTTTTTGTAAGCCTTTCTATTACTAATCAACCCCATTTGATTTTAGAATCACGATTTTTGGGTTCGAAACCATGCTTAGTACATATCATTACAATGGTTGACACAATTAGAAAAAGTAAAAGTCCATAACGAGGGGAGGTGATTCCACCGTAAATAATAATTCAAAAAATAATTCTGAGGCGACACGGATGAAAAGGTCCCCCCCGCAATATTGTGCGGCGAGGAGACTCAAGCCGCGGCGCTGGGTTGAGGCAGCCGTGTTCAGGGAAGAGCCTGGCGGAGATGCCGGAAAGAAGGCAGCAAAGCAACAGCAGATAACGTAAGCGACCTGTCGTGCTGTGGGGGCTCTGG
>JARBWK010000877.1:0-23546 GCA_030556195.1 Anolis apletophallus
ACCAACGGAGCTGACAGTATGGTTTCTTTGTTTGAGGTATACATCACATGACGTGAACCCATTTATATAATAGATAGATTTAATTGAGTCTAATGCTCACCCCCCACAAAAATACAGTTATGAAGTAGCAATGAAAATAATGTTATGGTTAGGGGTCACCACAAGATGAGGAACTGTATTAAGGGGTCGCAGCATTAGGAAGGTTGAGAAACACTGTCCTAGACCATTCCTATTGCTAAGGTCTTCAATAAGGCCTACTGACTGAGTTTCAGCATTTATTTATTTATTTGTTCGACTTAATATACCGCTCTCTCTGGAGCCCAAAGCGGTTTACAGAGTTAAAAACAGATGACCACATAAAATGCAATAAAACCATTGATGCTGAGGTGAGACTTCATTAAATATGCAGATATCAAATATTCTATAAATATTTGACCAAATATTGAGCTCTGTAGGAAGTATTTGACATCAAAGATCCTCAAGGGGAAACTGAAAAGGAGTTTAGGGAAGCAAAATTAATTCCAGTTGTATCTAACAGTAAGAGGAAATAGATGAAGGGACTTCGAGAATGATAAATATCAGAACAGAACATAGTGTTCCGATCTTAACAACCCAGCTGAGACCAACTTGTGACACATGAAATAGCTCATTTTTCAAATAGTGCTATCAGATTGGAATAAACTGACCAATAATAAATCCATAGCTTTCCCCTTTTAATGTGTAAAATAACATGAACTCGTATCAAGAGATATTTAAAAAAATAGATTTTATATAATATGTGACATATGACAGGGGGAGAAAATACAAGTTTTGATCACTATGAAGAAAGACTGATTAAAACCAAGGAAAGGAAAGGAAAAGAAGAAAAATGGGGTGGGGGGGGGGGAAGCTATCTTGGCAAAGCTGCTTGCATTTCTAAAATGTGTACACACTGGAGTTATCTTCTCAGTATCCGGAACAGCTACAGGCGCCAGAGAGATATTTACAAAATACGTAAGGAAGTACAAAAAGACCGCTAAAGAGAAGAACAGGTAAATAGCTCTGCAGTCACACTAAAATTAATCCAGGACAAGATGTTTTATGTCTTATGTTGCCAAAAAAAAGTAAGTAAGTAAGACAAAAAAGATGAAAATGTTAGAACATGCGTCTGCACATTCTCTAATGTGTTCTGCTCTGATCAAGATCTAGTTTCCCGTATGCCTCTCGGAGTCTCTAAATGGGGTAGAAAAGAAAGGCCATCGCTGTTTGGTCATTGCTTCTGGTTTGACAACAAAATTCTGAGGGTTCATTAAGCCAGTGTTTCCCAACCAGTGTGCCGTGGCACACTAGTGTGCGGTGAGCAATCATAAGGTGTGCCCTGGGAAATTGGAACCTCCAATCCCCTTTCTTCCCCCTCCTGCCGAACACTTTTCCTTCTCTGCTCGGGCTCCCTTCTTCCCAGTCTCGCTCTGCTCGCTTTGCCTCACTTTGCTCACGCTACTGCGCAGACCCGCCCCACGTCTACCTCCCTCCCCCCTCCCCTCCTGAACACGCTCTCGCTGTCCCCTCAGATCAAAATGGCAGCAGAAGCGGCAAGAAAAAGTAAGTGTTGGGCAGGAAAGGGAAGAAAGGCCGCGAAGGGGAAGGGGGAGGAAGAGGTCTCTGTCGAAAGCTGGCATGGGCAAACTTGGACCTCCCAGGTGTTTTGGACTCCAACTCCCACCATTCCTAGCAGCCTCAGGCCCTTTTCCTCCCCCCCCCAGCCATTTAAGCAGGAAAGGGCCTCAGGCTGTTAGGAATGGTGGGAATTGAAGTCCAAAGCACCCAGAGGGCTGAAGTTTTCCACATGCCTCTTTTAGGGTCCTTAAAGTGGCGAGCCTCCTTCCAACATTGGGATTCTGGATAGAAAACAAACAACCACATAACATAACATTATTTGAGTCCACAGTGCTCTCTGGGTGTAGGTGAACTACAACTTCCAAACTCAAGGTCAATTCCCAAGCAAACCCTTTCACTACTTTCTGTTGGTAATGAGAGTTCAATATGCCAAGTTTGGTTCAATTCCATTGTTGCAAGAGTTCAGGATGCTCTTTGATTGTGTGTTAACTATAAGTCCCAGAAACGGTAACTCCCAAATGTCAAGGTCTATTTTCTCCAAACTCCACCTGTGTTCACATTTGGGCATATTGAGTATTCATGCCTAGTTTGGTCCTGATCCAACATTGTTTGAGTCCACAGTGCTCTCTGGATATAGGTGAACTACAACTACAAAACCCAAGGTCAATGCCCACCAAACTCTTATAGCATTTTCTCTTGGTTATGGGAGTTCTGTGTGGGAAGTTTGTGCCTTTCTGCCATTCCTGCCAGGATATCTATGTTGAGTTCATCGAAACAGGCCCAGGTTTCACACTGAGCGTATAAATACATTCAAAAACAAATTCACTATATGTATGACTGTGTTAGAGTGTCATTTTGTGTCATTGTGGTTGGTGGTGTGCCCCAGGATTTCGCAAATGTAAAAAGTGTGCCGCGGCTTTAAAAAGGTTGGGAAACACTGCATTAAGCTAACTACCAATTATATATATATATATATATATATATATATATATATATATATATATATATATTCCATTAATATATCTTTTTCAAAGAAGTCAAACAAGCTGGTAGTTAATCTATCACTTTTCTTGAGGCAAAGAATTCCAAGCGATATTGATGATTGTAGTATATAAAAATGATCAATGTATCAGTCCTAAACTTTGAGCCTATGAATGTGTTTGGATAATCCTGAGGGCCTACTCTCTCCCAAGCATCCCTCTTTTCTCCTCCTCCTTGTCATCTTCAGCTGAAGCGTGACTACTCATTTCATGCCTCAGAGCCACCTGAAGACCTTTTCCTGCCTCAAGCAGAACAAAAATCAAATGCACACACAGACACATATACAATTTTAAGCAGAAAATATTTTCTTTAAGCAGCATTTTCGACCTTTAGATCAATTCCACCGATCACCTCCAAGGCCACCAGTCGTCATCGTCATAGTAGTTATACCATACTAGCTGTACCCGGCACGCGTTGCTGTGCCCTATTTTGGAGATGCGAGGAAGTCTGAGTATGTAAGGGTTGGAGTTGTTGTTAGTTATGGTGTTGTTGGGGTCATGGCTGTGTTGTTGTGGGTTGTTTTGGTGGGTGGGATGTTGGAGTCCTGTGGAGTTGTCGGTGTGTGGTGTTGCTGGCGTTCTGCATAGCTTGTGGATATACAATGTTTTTTGTCTTTCCGTCTGCTGTGTTGATGTAGAGGTTGATGCTTGTGTGGGTGGGGTACTGGAAGTGAGTGGAGGTACTTGAAATCCCATTATCCATGGTGTGTCCTCCTCTAATCTGCAGTCGGATGGAGTGTGGGTCTTGGGGTGCATTGTTTGCCAAGTTTGGTCTTTATCGGTCTTGGTTCTTGGACACAGTGGTCTGTGGGGAATGATGGGTTGTGAAGTACTACAAATCCCATTATCCATGAAGGTACTTCAAGTCCCATAATCCATGGTCCACCCTCCTCCAAACTGTAGTAGAATGTAGCATGGGTCATAGGGGCTCTGTGTGCCAAGGTAGGTTACTGTAAATTCAGGCCATACACAATGTCCCATGAACTGAGGCCTAGTCAGGAACAGCAAGTTAATGAAGCCTTACTGTCAATTCAGGCCATACACAATGTCCAATGAGCTGAGGGCTAGTCGGGAGAATCAAGTTAATGAAGCCTTACTGTCAATTCAGAGCGTAAACAGCATTCCATTAAGTGAGGCCTAGTCAGGGAAATTAAGTTAATGAAGCCTTACTGTCAATTTTGGGCGTGGTCTGTGATTTGTAGGGGTGTACATTTTCTGTGGGAAGTGAATTGGGTGTTTGTGTTTGTGCCTCAGCCCTTTGCCTTATCCTCCTCTGACAGTTTATTATGGGTCGGAATGTTCATGTTGGCTGGCCAGTACAGGAGTTATGCAAATCCGCCCTTATTGGCAGCCAATCATGTTGTCAGAATGTAGAGGCTGGGAGAGTCGTTGGCAGCCCCGGAGGATGCTGGGAAAAGTAGTTTTTTTACTTGTAGTTTGGGGGGCCTTTTAGGTTTTGGGTGGGAAAGTTTCTTTGCTACAAACGTACCTTGTCTGAGGCCTATTTCTGTTGGCAAGTTTGGTGTCTCTGCGTTGTAAGGTTTCTCTGTTTGGGATGGTCTTTCCATGACGACTCTTCCTTTATATATATAGATTGCAATCACCGAACTGCCACATATTGTACAGTTTAAACCAGGGGTGGCAAAACCATGGCCCGCGGGCCAAATGCGGCCCTCTGGGCGATGCCATCCGGCCCGTGGCTTCCTTCTGGAAGAGAAGGGAGGGAGGGAGCAGAGTGCCTCCTCCTGTCCCTCGCTGCGGCTCCCGAAGAACTTCCTGCCGCCTGTAACTGACATGGCGGAATCCCCCTCTGCCGCCTGAGAGTTAGTTCTCCCGGCTCGATCCTCGTCCGCTGGAGCCAGGCGGTGGTGGAGCAGGACTGCCTCAGCCTCCTTCCCAAGGAAACCCTCCGACAGGCAGGCTCCCTCCCTCCCTCGCTCTCTCGCCTCTGGACTTTGGGTGCTGCTCCCCCATTTCCAGCACAACGTAAGCCCCGTCGCCTCTTCCTCCCTCGCTTTGGTTTATTCCTTGCATCCAAAATGCCACGGAGCCCTCCCACGAGAAAACGCAGCCAGCTTTTCCCAGGAACTTGTGGGGTTTCCCAAAGAGCTTGAGTGTGCCTGCCTCTGCTTTTCCCCCTGCCTTCATAATCCAGATTCTTTTTGTTTCAGAGTGGAAACTCCAAGGGGCAACCAGAGCAAGAGGTGGGTAGAAGTCAGGAGCCGGGTGCCCTCTTCCTCTTGGCCTTTTTTTTTTGGGGGCGTGATTATTCCTTGCATCCATCTGGGCTGGGTCCATTGGGCCATTCCATCTTGGGATCCTTCCTCTCTTCAGGATGTCAGCCTCCACCTTGGTTTGCACCTTGTCTTCTTGAATTTCATTTCATTTTATTTTAGTGGTTTTTATTATTATTTTATAATCATTTTATAATAATATAATAAATAATATAATATAATGTTATATTATAATTTCAATATATTATAATGTCTATATATATACTATAATAATTATGATATTGATACTAATAATATATGAATATTTCTTGATATATTAATATGTTAATATTAATGTTGTGTAATATATAGAAAATATAGTAAATAAATAATGTAGATTAGAATGTAGTTCAGCCTTTAGGTGCGGCCTTCCATATATTTTTTGGGCTCTCGTGTGGCCCCTTGGAAAAAATAATAGCCCACCCCTGGTTTAAACCCATGATGTCCCATGAAACCTTATTGTCTGTTCCTTTGAGCATGATCGGATAGGGCAGTGTTTCTCAACCTGGGGGTCGGGACCCCTGGAGGGGTCGCGAGGGGGTGTCAGAGGGGTCATCAAAGACCATCAGAAAACACAGTATTTTCTTTTGGTCATGGGGTTCTGTGAGAAATTTGGCCCAATTTTATCATTGGTGGGGTTCAGAATGCTCTTTGATTGTAGGTGAACTATAAATCCCAGAATCTACAACTCCCAAATATCAAGTCTCTTTCCCCAAACTCCACCAGTGTTCATATTTGGGCATATTGAATCTTCTTGCCAAGTTTGATGTAAATCCATCATTAAACAATGCTCTCACAGTGCTCTCAGGATGTAGAACTACAACTCCAAAACTCAAGATCAATGTCTGCCAAACCCTTCCAGCATTTTTTTGTTGGTGATGGGAGTTCTGTGTGCCAAGTTTGGTTCAATTCCATCATTGTTGAAGTTCAGAATGCTCTTTGATTGTAGGTGAACTATAAATCCCAGCAACTAGAAGTCCCAAAGGAGAAAATCAATGCCCCCCACCAGTATTCAAATGTGGGCGCATTGGGTATTTGTGCCAAATTTGGTCCAGTGAGTGAAAATACATCTGGCATATCAGATATTTACATTACTATTCTTAACAATGGCAAAATTAGTTATGAAGTAGCAGCGAAAATAATTTCATGGTTGGGGGTCACCACAACATGAGGAACTGTATTAAGGGGTCACCGCATTAGGAAGATTGAGAACCACTGGGATAGGGAGATACGGTCTTTCAGGGCCCTTCTACACACGCCCAAATCCTGAGAGGAACTGGGATTTTATATCCCAATTCCTCTCGGGATTGAGGCCACACAGCTGCCCAAACCCCATGCTTTTGAAGGGGGGTGGCTACATGCCCTTCTGGGTCAACCAGAGGTTGACATGAGAAGGCATCTAGCAAGACCCCAGACCCATTCCCCCATAAACTTACTAGAGGGCTCAGACACATCATTTTGATGCATCAAAAGCTTTCGGGGGGGGGACACCTGAAACATGTAGCCAGACCCTTCTGGTAAATTTAGGGGGCAAACAGGGGGTTAGGGGAGAAGGGTGGGATGCAATCCTGCTCCTTTAGGCTCCTAGAGCCCGAAAAACTCTCAAAAGACTACAAATTCCAGATTAAAAAGCCAGTGTTTCCCATTCTGGGAATGTGGCGCAGCTGGCTAAGTGTCAGCTGCATAAGATCTCTCTGACCAGTAGGTCATGAGTTCGAGGCCTGCCTGGGTCGAGGTGGGTTCTCGACCTTAAGTGTAGCCTGCTGCCGACCTTTGCAGCCCGAAAGACAGTTACATTTGTCAAGTAGGAGATAAAGGTACCACGTTAAAGTGGGGAGGCAAAACTTTGACTGATTTATGAGGCCATTAAAGAATCGCTGAGGAATGCGGAAGAAACAACAAAGGGACGCTGGAAGGAAACGCTGAGAGAGATGAGGAGTGCGTCAGCTCCCCCTGGTGGCCAGAAAGTTTGCCTCGATCTATTTTATTTATTTATTTATTTATTATTTCGACTTCTTAGTCGCCCCTTCCAAGTGGCTCGGGGCGACTCACAAATCATTAAACCAGTTACAACCATTAAAAACACAGTAAAACACAATAAAAACACAATACATCATACATAGTAAAACATGGTTGGATGTGGGGGGTTACATCCATAGTTGGGTCAGACAGTCTATATATGTGTAATATGTCAAAATGTATGTACTGTACTGTACTGTGATAAATGTCACATGTTTATATGTCATATGTTGAACTGCAGGGATTGTCTGCAAAGTATGTGTACTGTAATCCGCTCTGAGCCCCCTTCGGGGTGAGAAGAGCGGAATATAAATAAAGTAAATAAATAAATAAATAAATAAATTCTAAACAAGAGTCCTTAGTCCACCATTAAAGAGGTGGCCACCCCTCCCAATTTTAGTGTCACCCTCTGAATGGAAGTGTCAACCCAGCTGATGGTGAGCCTGGCACCTTATTGATTTAATGTTCTTAGTCTAAATCTGCCAGAGGTGGGTGCTGTTACTGCTTATAATGATACTTGCATATTCACCTGTGCATTGCTTGGCAAAGTTACTCTTTGAATGGCAATTCTCATCCATTTGGCTCACAAGCAGACTGTGTTCCTTTCCAACCAAATCTTTTCCACGCCCAACTTCTGGTAATGTTTGTGCCCCTTGTAATACACACTACACTACATGTTAGCAGGCATGTGGCCCGGGGGAGGGGGCTTGGGGGGCTTTAGCCCCTCCCCCCGAAATTCTCAGGGTGGTCCACGAGAAGGCCTTACTGGTACATTATTTAAACTGTTATGTGTATTCATATCATGATGTGATCACCATGCTCAATATATCCCATATGCACGGGGCTATTGGGATAACGATAGAAAAGGTTTGCTAGGGTAGACCCTCTCTCACTCAGATTCGGCCCCCCAAATCAAACTGAGCCCCCCAAATCAAACTGAGCCCCCCCAAATCAAACTGAGCCCCCCAATTGAAACTCTGCCCCCCAATTCAAACTCAGCCCCCCAAATCAAACTCAGCCCCCCAAATCAAACTCAGCCCCCCAAATCAAACTCAGCCCCCCAATTCAAACTCTGCCCCCAATTCAAACTCTGCCCCCCAAATCAAACTCAGCCCCCCAATCAAACTCAGCCCCCAAATCAAACTCAGCCCCCAATCAAACTCAGCATTTGAAACTCAGCCCCCAAATCAAACTCAGCCCCCAATTCAAACTCTGCCCCCAAATCAAACTCAGCCCCCAATCAAACTCAGATCCTCAAATTTCAAACTCAGGCTCCCCAATCAGGCTCAGCCCCCAATTGAAACTCAGCCCCAAATCAAACTCAGCCCCCAATTCAAACTCTGCCCCCAAATCAAACTGAGCCCCAAATCAGGCTCAGCCCCCAAATCAAACTCAGCCCCAATTCAGGCTCAGGCCCCAAATTAATCTCAGCCCCCAAATCAAACTCAGCCCCCAATCAAACTCAGCCCCCAATTCAAACTCAGCCCCGAAAATAAACTCAGCCCCCCAAATCAAACTCAGCCCCAATCAAACTCAGCCCCCCCATCAAAATCCTGGCTACGGCCTGCATGTTAGTTGCACAAATGCAACAGTAGGCTTCATGTATATGTCTGAATGTATCACCATAGTCACCTTTGTAGAGCTTGGAAAATTTCCTTTTAAAGACTGAAGCTCAAAGACCCCCTTCCCACCCCACCCCCGGTGCCTGCCTGACAGGGGCTACTCTGGCAGTTGTGCAATCCTTCTGAAAACCCCTGTTACGCCTGAGTGTGACAGGAGGCTTAAAGAGAATGAGATAAAAAACATAGGAAAACCATTATTTACATAAGGAGAGTGTTTGTTTTAAGCAGGCAATAGGTTTGGGCTTAAAATAGCTCTTCTTCTTCGGCTTATATGTTTTCAACAATGAAAAGACACCCAAGTTCATGAACCTTTGGGCATGGTGACAAAAGTCTAGACATATCTGTCTGTTTAGAATGACAAAACCACTGTTTTTTGTTCCTTTCTTTAGACCCCCATTTAGAAAAAATGCCCCACACTGCAGCTGCCAGGCGGCAACGGGCATGGTATAGTTGTCAAAAATAGCGAAAGCAGGAAGCAGATGTTGGGGTTGGCCTCCTACATAAGTTTGATATATTTTTTTTGGTTATACATATGAATTTTTAACACGTGCAACTTTGTCATGGTGGAAGTGGGTTCTTCGCGTCTGCAGAGTGGAACTGCAATTCATATTGTTGATGTGCCAAGATGTTTGGTTTAGAAACAGTGAATATGAGAAGATCCAGCAGATCCTGTGCCATTAAGGCTGGCCGTCTGAGACGCCTCGCAGAAATGGGACTTGGGGGTACGGCTTTGCATCTGCAGTTTCTCTTAGGTGTGTGCAATTTGGTTAAACCCCATTCTGTTTTCAATATCCAGATTTTGGTGGACCCCCAGATCCATTTCTCAGGAGCCTCCCAAATACAGTAAGGAAAAATAATCTGTTTTTCAATCCGGCAACTAAAAGATCCGGGAAGATCCTGCTCACTGGTGGCAACGGGGAACTTACGAGGCTCCTCTTTCTGTCATTTTTAGTGCATCAGTCTTAAGAACAGGGCCGGTTCGTCCATTAGGCAGACTACGCAGGCGCGTAGGGTGACGTCACCCGGGAGGGGCGTCGCCACCTGGGAGGGGCGCCGCCACGCCGGGTCAGCTCCGCCCCGCGCCCAACGCTGCCCCCGTCCCGCTGCCCGCGCCGCGCTGTCCCACCCCACCGTTGCGCCGGCCAGGCCTCCGCAGCCGGCTCCGTGGCCTGCATCGCGCCGCTGCGCCAGCCGGGCCTTTGTTAGGCCGGCCACGCCTCCGCATGCGCAGAAGCTTCTACAGGCACTACAGGCCCTGTAGGAGCTTCTGCGCATGCACGAAAAGCTCTGCGCATGGGTACTGGCTCCAGAGCGCACCCCCCGCTTTGGAGCCAGTGTGCATGCGTGCAGTTTTGCGCATGCGCACTGGGCTCCCAAACGAGAGCCGTGCTCTGGAGCCAGTGCGCGTCGACAGATTGGTGCATGCGCACTGGGCTCCCCTTGGGAGCAGCTGGGGGGGGCACAAATTTTTTTTCGTGTACCCCCCGGGAACAGGTAGGTCTGCCCGTGCTTAAGAAACCACCCTTTTTGCAAATGTATCATCTGTGAATGCAACCATGACAACAGCAGCAATACTATGTTTTAGTTATCAATGTCCTTCCCAATATTACACCTTCCTGTTGGTCACCAACTCTTTCTACATATTAGGGCTGGTTGATCCAAGAAAAAAACGTTTCAAAACTCGTTTCGGATGTAATTGTAGCTGTCGTTTCAGATTATATGGACTTCCGAAAAATTTTCGGAAAATTTCAAAATTGATTCGGAAGTATTTCTGAAATTTGGAAGTCTTCAAAAATGGTGTCCGCTTTCAAAAATGGGCAAAAAAATCAGCAGAAGTGAGAGTCAACTGTTAGCCATCAGCCAATGAGCAATAAGTAAGAAAATTCGGAAATGATATCTGAAATTCAAAATTTGGAATTCTGATATTCGGAATTTCGGAATTCCTATTGGGAGGGCTGCCTCGAAATTGCTAGTATCCGAAAAACTTCCGAAATTCGGGCATATCCGAAATTGTAGAACAGCCCTACTACATATGTTCCTGAATGTTATGTCTCCATGGCTGAGACACTCTGGACCAAATCACATTGAGGTCTTCAAGCTGGGAACATCTGTGGGGCATCTGTGGAGCAGCGGGGCAAATCCAGGGAGGGCGGGGCAGAGAAAGGTGGCGAGGGCACAAGCAGCAGCAAGTGGAGTCTCCATCCCCGCAGCCCCCTCCTCCTCGGGTTCAGCTCCAGGAACACGGCAGAGCCCTCCCTCCTCGCCCCCAACCAAAGAAAGAAAGCAGCCCCACACAGCTCGCTCGCCCAGGTCTTGGCTTGGAATGGGAGTCCCGAGGGCAGCAGCAGGGTTTGTGGCGGGGCTTGCTTGGCTTTGCCCCACTTTGCCCGGCCTCCTTCGCCTCTTCCTCTCTCCCTCTCTCCTTCCAGCGCCCGCCTGCCTGCCTGCCCAAAGGATCCGAAAAAGTTCTCCGGATTTCTTTCTTCTCTCCTTGGCTCTCTCTCTCTCACACACACATACACATTCCCTCCATCCCTCCCACAGCCTCGCATCCTATCCGTGCGTATGCCTTTGTCTTGCTCCCGCCCCCCCCCCCAGCAGCAACCAATGGACGGTCATATCACCACACCGTGCGTGGCAAGACGAGCGCCAGGGCTTGCCCACTAAAGCCTCATTTTGGCAAAAGAAGCCCCGCAAAGGCGGCGGCGGGAGCACACGTGCGCGCGCATGGCAGGAGCGCGTCATCCGGCTGGTGAGGCCCAAAGATCACCTGGAAGAGGGCCGAAGATCACCTAGGTGCTCCCGATCACCGTAATAAGCACCCCTGGTGTAGGGTGTCCTGGTAGAGGAAGGCCAAACCAACAAACACAATGGGGTGAACTTGTGAAAAATCAAGGGCACTAAGGCTGATAGAAAGAAACCAACAAAGAATCATACAATATATAGAACATCTGTGTGGAAATGGTTGGTCAATACCAATGGTATAAATCCGTGTGGATTTGGATATTTTGCATCTCCGTTTTTTGGTTGCCACCCATCGCCTCCTGGGCAGGACGTGGGAAGTGCGGTGCATCCTTAAGACTGCCCACGTTGGGCCCACACACCCGACCTGAGACGGAACAGACCCGCTGGAACATTTATCTTGCCTCCCCCCCCTTCTCCACCACTGGGCTCTTCCACGCTGGGGTGGCATTGATTTGGTGTCGAGACTCAGGGATTGCCTGGCCTCGATCCACCCCGCCCCCGCTACCTCTTGCCATCGGGGATTCCCCTGACCACGCCTATACTCCCCAGAGGCACGCCGCTACGCCGGGATTCCCTGTTTGACGTCATCAGGCCCCGACCCAGGGAGCCAGCGGCTGCCTCCTCCAGTCCCGCCCACCTGGGTGCACGTCATCATTGTGAGCGTCGCTGCGGCTTCCATTCGTCTGTGTGCATCTTCACGGAGCCGGACAGTCCCACGTCATCGGACCCCGCCGCTAGCTAGCAGCCCGGGCAGGGTTCCGCGGAGCCGGCGCGGTCTCTCGTGGCCACGCCCGGCGGCCGCCGCGACCCCATCTCGGCTCGCTACACCTTTGGACCCGCTGGGGAACGCAACCGTGACGGCAGTGGGGCTTGAATGGGAATTCCCATCCTTGGGTATTGTTGTATGTGATAGAGCTCCTGTATAGCGATTACTGCTATTGATCACCGATGTTTTGGGATCTTGATTAATTGGGGATTTAGGCCTGTACCCTTACTCCCTGCTGGTTCCGTCCCTTGGGATATCATCCCTGTTGGGCAGACCTTGGTATCACCTCCCTAACTGTGGCCAGACCCAGTAGCGTGGGGGACTGATTGCATTGTGCATTTGATTTATATACCATTGGTATTGACCAACCATTTCCACACGGATGTTCTATATATTGTATGATTCCTTGTTGGTTTCTTTCTATCAGCCTTAGTGCCCCTGGTAGAGGAAGGCTCAGTCCCGCCCCGCAGGCTCCCGCTGCTGTCCAAGTGCTGCCGGCCCTGGGTTATCTGAGGTCTTTTCCACACAGTTGAATAAAATCCCATGTTATCTGCTTTGAATCAGATTATATGGCAGTGTGGACTTAGAAAACCCAGTTCAAAGCAGATATTGTGTTATATGTTTCACATTTTTGTAGTGGGTAGGTAGATCATTTTGACTTGGTTGTTATATAAGTAGGTCGCATGCTGAAAAAGTGTGAGCACCCCTGCAATCTCAGCAACGCATCTAGAATAGTGTGCCAATGTGCATTCCGCATTACATATTGTATCTCTTTTTCACTGTATTTAATGTGTTGCACTATAGTGATATTCAATTAAGGGACGCCCAGAGCCACCCATTCTGCTGCCTCTCTTTGAGGGAGAGCCGCTGATCCCGGCCCCGTCGGTGAACAGTCTCGGTGTGATACTAGACTCGAGACTCTCGCTGGAGGCCCAGGTTGCTGCGACAAGTAAGGGAGCTTTCTTCCACCTACGCCAGGCACGTCAACTGGCACCTTACCTCCCATCAGATGCGCTGGCTACGGTGGTCCATGCCACAGTGACATCGCGGCTGGAATACTGTAATGCCTTGTACGTGGGGTTGCCGCAGTCAACCACCCGTAAAATCCAGCTAGTGCAGAATGCAGCCGCCAGACTCCTCACCGGGACACCGCTGAGATGCCATATCGCGCCATCTCTACAGCGCCTGCACTGGCTGCCAGTCGAGCTCAGAGCCATCCACAAGATCTTGTCGCTTACCTTTAAGGCCCTCCATGGCGCCGGCCCAGCTTATTTAAAAGACCGCTTGTTCGAACCAGTCCATTTAAGGTCGCCGCGTTCAGTGAACAGGGACCTTCTCCGCATTCCAGGTGTGAGTGAGGCCCACCTCGACATCACAAGACGGAGAGCCTTTTCCATCGCGGCCCCCGTTCTTTGGAACCTGATGCCGGCGGAGCAGAGAGCTATCCTGGACATGCCCCAGTTCCTGACCGCATTGAAGACCTGGCTCTTCCGAAAGGCTTACGGCTAAGGACACCTCCCAGACTTAGCCTGAGTTACTGGAACTATTTTATTTAATTTCCTATTCTTTTAGCTTTTAACTATTTGAACTGTTTTATGTGTTTTATGTGTAAGTCGCCCGGAGCACTGACATGGAGGGCGACTCATAAATAATAAAATCAATCATCAATCAATCAATATTTCTAGCATAGCATAATTCATTTGGTAGAGATTTACACTATACCAAAACAATGCAAGATCTTGGCCTTATTGCTGGATAATAAAGCTAAAATAATCCCCCCACTGTTCAAATTGGGCTTCTGGAAGCTTTTTCTTTAACCTCGAATGAAAAATCTATATCAGCCTATGAATAAGAAGGGCATCGCCAGCGGAGGTTCTCCTTGTTGTGCGCTCTAGCCTTAAAATATTCCATAAAAACCTTAGCTTGGTGTTGACTTTTTTTTCCACCGGAGCCCCAGGAAACGAACATTGGCCATGGAGTCAATTGGAGGCCTCTCTCGAGCATATTTATAGCCCATTAATAACATGAGCATGTGTTCCAAAAGAGTAATTGCAAGTCCTCCAAATGTTTAAGGAAAATATGACAACAGTTTAAGTGATGCCGATGGTTAATAGCTCTCCTGCTAGAGGTTGCTTATAAATAACCCCAGCTCTTGCTGTTGCTTTATATTAAGTGCTGGGCTGGCATGTTGTTTTGCTCTCATTTCAAGGATCACCTAAAATTCATGTCTTGGGGAAAGACACATATCTCCTGTATTCCTAGAGAGCCGGCCCGGATTACCCATGACGCCAGACTAGGCCATGGCCTCGGGCAGCAGGTTTTGGGGGGCAGCGGATTCGACCCCCCAAAAACATAATTTTTTAAAATAAAAAAACGCCCCCTGGCAGCGCTTCCCCCCGCCCTTTCCGAGAGAGTCATCATGCCTCGGGAGAGGGCGGGGGAGAGCGCCGCGAGGGCGGGAGGAGGGAATGGCTTCCTCCCTCTCTGGGCCGCCCCTTGCAAAGGAAGGAGGCTGCAAGGAGGAGGAAGGCTCCGCTCCACCGGCGGGCATGCATGCATGCGCACGCATGCCCGCCAGCGGGCTTCCCTTCCTCCTCCTGGCCACTTCCTTCCTTTGCATGGGGGCGGCCCACGCGGCAAGGAAGAGGAGGGCGAGACTTCCTTTCCTCCACCTCGCGCCTTCCTTTCGGTCGCGGGAGGAGGAGGAGGAGGCGGACAGAAGCCGCGCGGCACCAGCCCCACAGCTTCCGTCCACCTCACGCCTTCCTTTTGGTAGCGGGAGGTGGAGGAAGCGGCGGACGGAAGCCCCACGAACAGTGCTGCGTGGCTTCCGTCCACCTCCTCCTCCCGCGACCGAAAGGAAGGCGCGAGGTGGATGGAAGCCGTGGGGCGGGTGCCACGCGGCTTCCATCCACCTCCTCGGGCCCTCCTTCAGGTCGTGGAAGGAGGAGGCGACGGAAGCTGCACGGCCGGGGCTGCTGCCGCACATGCGCAGCAGCGCCCTGGGGGCGTGGCTTTCCGTGCCCTGGGGGCATGGCTTTCCGCACCCTGGGGGAGAAGGTGCGGGGCGTCTTGGCCTCGGGCGGCCGAAGAGGCTAGTCCGGGCCTGCTAGAGAGGCATATCCAGAGATGAAGCTGAACAACAACACTTGGCAAAAACGTTGTGCATGCAGGTATATTTATTTATTTATTTATTTATTCAATTTTATATTCCGCTGCTCCCTGCAGGCTCAGGGCGGATCACAGCGTACAATCAAACATGCAGCATACAAGAAAAACACAAGACAGTGTAACAGTAATAAAACAACAGGAATTGTAGATTCCTTAAGGACTCGAGGCATAGAACACACCAGGGCAGACCAGTTTAGTTAAAAGCCAATCTGAAAAGGGCGGTCTTGCACGCCCTCCGAAAAGGGACGAGCTCTGGGATCGCTCGGGTGTCGTCTGGAAGTGAATTCCACAACACAGGAGCCGCAGCGGAGAAGGCTCGCTGCCTAGTTGTCGACAGATGGCATGAGCGGATTGATGGAACAACTAACAGATTCTGCTCTTCTGAGCGTAGTGATCTCGGGGGGACATACGGTGTAAGGCGCTCCCTCAGGTACTCAGGCCCTAGACCGTGTAAGGCCTTAAACGTTAAGACCAGCACCTTGAAGGCAATTCGGTACTCGATGGGAAGCCAGTGCAGTTGCCGCAAGATGGGAGTGATGTGCTCCCTCACTGGTGCTCCCACCAGCAAGCGAGCAGCGGCATTCTGCACCAGCTTGAGTTTCTGGATTGTTGACAAGGGAAGGCCAACGTAGAGGGCGTTACAGTAGTCCAATCTCGAGATGACCATCGCTTGGATCACCGTGGCCAGGTCATCCCTGGACAGGTAGGGTGCCAGTCGCCTAGCCTGTCGTAGATGGTAGAACGAAGTTTTGCTGACCGTGGAGACCTGGGTCTCCATGGACAGCAATGGGTCAAATTGGACACCCAAGCTCTTTACGAGGGATGACGGCTAAGTTGCTCGCCATCCAGGGTAGGCAACCGGCACTCATCCAGCCCAGGGCGACCGGGCCACAAGATCTCCGTCTTCGACGGATTCACCTTCAGCCGGCTAGCACGCTGGTACTCAAATGACTGGATGTTCCCAAGGGCGGCCCGAGCTCTCCGGGGGGAGTACGCGAACTTTATTTTTGCCCCCCCCCACGGCTCCCGGCGGCTCCCGGCGGCTCCCGCGCATGCGCAGACTCCCGAGCGCGCCGGCGCGGAGGAACGGGGGAGAGGGGACTCTCTCCTCCAGCCTCTCTCCTTCCGGGCGTCCCTACAGCGCGCGGCCGGCGAGGCCTTCCTCCCCTTCCTCCTCGGCAGAGGCGCAACGAAGTGACGTCACGAAGATGCGCCTCTGGCCTGGCCCCTTCCGGGGCGCTGCTGCTGCTGCCGCTGCGTCTCCGTGGGGGCTGCCCTCGTGGCCTCCCCCGTCCTCCTGCTCCTCCTCGGGTCCGTGAGCCCGCCCCACGGAGTCCCCTCTCCCCCCCCGTTCCTCCGTGCCGCCGGCTGGCTGCGGCGACACGGCGGCAGGGCGGAGCGGCGCCCCTCCCAGGTGGCCACGCCCCTCTCCGGGAACGTCGCCCTACGCGACCACGTAGGTCGCTTAATGGGGAAGGCCGGCCCTGGATGTTCCTAGTAGATTTAAACTATTGCTAACACTAATTTATGTATTCTTGATAGGCCCCAACAGATGAACCTTTGGTTTAAAGGGTGAGGCCAGTTTTGTGCACGCTGCGCTCCACCAGAAAGGTCCATTGCACAGGCTCGAAGGACACATCCAACCTCCGAATCATCAACGCACTTCTAGAAAGTGCGGGATGAGTCTTTCCTGAATCTTCATTCGTGAAGAAAAGCCAAGAGACAAGCGAGAACAATGTACAATGGCAATAAAGTTATTCTGTTCCATAATCAGGGTGCTGTCACCAAAATGGTGCTTTGAACTGGACTATATGAGTCTACACCAGTGTGTTTCAACCTTTTTTGAGCCGCGGCACATTTTTTACATTTACAAAATCCTGGGGCACACCACCAACCAAAATGACACAAAATGACACTCTAACACAGTCATACATATAGTAAATATGTTTTTAAATGTATTTATACACTCAGTGTGAAACCTGGGACTGTTCGATAAACACAACATAGATATCCTGGCAGGAATGGCAGAAAGACACAAACTTCCCACACAGAACTCCCATAACCAAGAAAAAATGTAAGAGTTTGGTGGGCATTGACCTTGAGTTTTAGAGTTGTAGTTCACCTATATCCAGAGAGCACTGTGGACTCAAACAATGTTGGATCAGGACCAAACTTGGCATGAATACTCAATATGCCCAAATGTGAACACAAATGGAGTTTGGGGAAAATAGACCTTGACATTTGGGAGTTACAGCTTCTGGGATTTATAGTTAACACACAATCAAAGAGCATCCTGAACTCTTGCAACAATGGAATGGAACCAAACTTGGCCTATTGAAAGTACTGAAAGGGTTTGCTTGGGAATTGACCTTGAGTTTGGAAGTTGTAGCTCACCTACACCCAGAGAGCACTGTGGACTCAAACAATGTTATGTTATGTTGTTGTTTGTTTTCTATCCAGAATCCCAATGTTGGAAGGAGGCTCACCACTTTAAGGTCCCTAAAACAGGCATGGGAAAAATTTGGCCCTCTGGGTGCTTTGGACTCCAACTCCCACCATTCGTAACAGCCTGAGGCCCTTTCCTGCTTAAGTGGCTGAGGGGGGAAAGGGAAAAGGGGCTGAGGCTGCTAGGAATGGTGGGAGTTGGAAAGCAAAACACCTGGAAGGTCCAAGTTTGCCCATGCCAGCTTTCGACAGAGACCTCTTCCTCCCCCTCCCTCTCCGCGCCCTTTCTTTCCCCTCCTGTCGAACACTCACTTTTTCTTCTCCACTGCCGCTTCTGCCGCCATTTTTGTTGAAATTAATAGCGAAATGCTGTAGTTCAATATGTCTAGATGAATGTGATCTGTGTCTCATGAGAGTAGATGCATGATAGAAGTAAGCAGATTTCCTCTCTCATGAGAGCCATCTAGTGGTAGAGTTAGTAATATGTTTAGAAGGAATAAATCACTGTTGCTAGGCTCTGCCTATTGGCTCACTCTCTCTTCCAATCACAGCGATGAAGAAGGGAGGAGTTTAGAGTTGCTGTTAGTCTTCTGCTGTATGCTTCCATTTTGTGTGTATCTCATGGTATGTTTTCTCCTGTTCTAACTTGTTAAACATGCTGTTGCATGTGTATTACTGCTTTTCTGTTGCTTTCTACAATAAAGTAGAAATGCTTTAATAACATGGCTTGTTTGCTCAGATGCTTTGGGAGTTACAGTTTCTGGGATTTATAGTTAACACACAATCAAAGAGCATCCTGAACTCTTGCAACAACAGTCCTCATATGCCACATTTGCTGTAAACCCTTTTGAACTGCTTCTCTGCTGCGATTTATACTCTGCATACAACACACCTTTTTTTAAACAACAATTTTGATCCGAGGGGGCAGCGTGAGCGTGTTCAGGAGGGGAGGGGGAGGGAGGGAGGAAGACGAGACCGGTGCGGGCGCTACTGCGCAGACCCGCCCCAGAGCAAAGCGAGGCAAAGCAAGCAGAGCGAGGCTGGGAAGAAGGGAGCCCGAGTGGAGAAGAAAAAGTGTTCGGCAGGAGAGGGAAGAAAGGGGATTGGAGGCTCCAAGTTCCCACGGCACACCTAAAGATTGCTCACGGCACACTAGCGTGCCACGGCACACTGGTTGGGAAACACTGGTCTACACTGCCATATAATCCAGTTCAAAGCAGAATAGGGATGCTGTTCCTGTGTATTTGGCAGAAATCTTCTATTTAAAAATTAATAAATTGATACTTTTTTTAAAAAAAAAGGGGGAAGAAAAGGAAAGGAGGGAAAAGGACATGGCAATACATCGGAGAACAAAACAAATTCTCGGTGGTGTTGGTGTTACTCCATGGGATTACTCTTACGATAGTGATTCATGTCCATGAGGAGAAGCCCTCTGCATAGACAAGATAAAGGCACCTAGGATCTTTTTGCGTGTGCAAGGGTGATACACCTCGCGCCCAATGATAACACTGACACAAAGGTTGGACGAAAATGGCCACAACTCGTTTATTAAACAGAACAAAGGGTTGGCGGCCACGCAAGGGTCCTGGATCAGGGTAGTACAGGCCCCCGCGAATGTCCAAAGGCACTTGCAAGCCTGGGTGCGAGCGGCCCAATGCCTCTCCACCGAACTCGTCACCCCAGGGGGCCAGGGCGTTATCCCCCTACCAACCAAGGGGCGATAAGCCATCCTGATCCAGGGCCCTGCCACCTGCCAACACGGAGTTGCGACAAAGAATATGGTAACACATACTTTAACCAAGTAACAAACAACTTGAGTAAATGCACAATATGAACATGAATAAGCCATGTACCATGAAGGGAGGGAGGGAGGAAAAACCGAATCGGCCCCTGCGAGTGCTGGGGGCAGTCCCAGGCAGCCTTAATATGCTGCCTGGGCGAAGAGAAGGGCCAGCTAGCCACGTAGAGGGGAGAGGCGTGGCCAGCCCCCCTCATTGGCTAGCTGGCCCTGGCGGCGGGAAACTAGGTGCCGCCCCAGGGGTCTCTGGGAAGGAGAAGACCCCTGACCTCCCCAAGATGGCGACGAGGACAGCCCTACCCCGCAAAAGGGGTTGGCCGGTAAGTCGGCCATGCCCAAACTTGAGATGAAGACGTGCGCCCATGCACTTCTCGTTGACCTGATTGTGAAAACAAAGATGTTCAAGCCAGCTGTGACCGGAAACCTGTACACTGCAACCGAAAAGCAGCCTATTGTCCCTTTCGGAAGAGTCAGGGGACTGATGTGCTAATAGCCAGGACATCTCCCCTGGTGATCTTCCTTCACGGCTGTGCTGGGATGAGTGTATTTGAAACCCAAATGTTGCCCAAAGCTGCCATGATGTAAATGACTCACTTTTTCTCATGTGAATTTCCTAGTCTGCATGCCCGAGAGGCCTGATAAGAAGAGAGGAGAGTTTAACAGAGAGATTCAGAGATAGCAGTCTTTCAAACCCTTGAAAAGAAACCTAGCCCCAAAGCAAAGAACTGGCTACAATTTTTAGGAATTAAGAAAGAAAGAAGAGAAAAAAAGAGAAGAGGAGGAATGTTGTTTTAATACGAGGGCGGGTCAATAAGTCCGTGACTTTGTGAATAAAACACAGGTTTTTGGATGAAAAATCATTTTATTTTTCAACGTCATTTCCTTTGAGCTCAGTCTATACCAGGGTGCTCATTAGGTGATCTTCGGCCCTCTTCCAGGTGATCTTTGGGCCTCACCAGCCGGATGGCGCGCTCCTGCCATGCGCGCGCACGTGTGCTCCCGCTGCCGCCTTTGCGGGGCTTCTTTTGCCAAAATGAGGCTTTAGTGGGCGGGCCATGGCGCTTGTCTTGCCACGCAGGGTGTGGTGACATGACCACCCATTGGTTGCTGCGGGGGGGGGGGGGCAGGCGAAGGCACGCGCATGGATAGGATGCAAGGCTGTGGGAGGGATGGAGGGAATGTGTGTGTGTGTGTGTGTGTGAGAGAGAGCCAAGGAGAGAAGAAAGAAATCCGGAGAACTTTTCCGGATCCTTTTGGCAGGCAGGCAGGCAGGCAGGTGGGTGCTGGAAGGAGAGAGAGAGAGAGAGAGAGAGAGAGAGAGAGAGAGAGAGAGAGAAAGAGGCGAAGGAGGCCGGGCAAAGTGGGGCAAAGCCAAGCAAGCCCCGCCGCAAACCCTGCTGCTGCCCTCGGGACTCCCATTCCAAGCCGAGACCTGGGGCGGCGAGCTGTGTGGGGCTGCTTTCTTTCCTTGGTTGGGGGGCGAGGGAGGGCTCCGCCGTGTTCCTGGGGCTGAACCCGAGGAGGAGGGCTGCGGGGCTGGAGACTCCACTGGCTGCTGCGGGTGCCCTCGCCGCCTTTCTCCGCCTCGCCCTCCCTCGCGTGCGTGGGAGGGGCCTGCTGTGCACGCAAGAAGCAGGACAGGAGGTCATCAAAATAGGTATTTGTGGGATGATTTCATTGTTGGAGTCAAATCTCTTTCCGCCGAGACATTTCTTCAGGTTTGGAAACAAGAAATAGTCACTCGGGGCTAAATCCGGAGAATAGGGCGGATGAAGGAGCAATTTGTATCCCAATTCATGGATTGTTGCCATGGAAACTGCACATGTGTGCACCCTTGCATTGTCCTGGTGCAAAAGAACTTTTTTTTGGCCAAATGCGGTCCTGCCCGTCCCCCCCGCCCCCAAATCCTAAATAAGTTGGCATAATATGCACCATTGATTGTTTTACCCTTTTTGAAGGTAGTCAATGTGGATTATACCGCGTGCATCCCCAAAAACGGTCGCCATGACTTTATTGGCTGACAAACCCACCTTGGCCTTCTTTGGCGCCGATTCACCCCGAGAAACCCACTGTCCTGACTGCTGTTTGGTCTCTGGTGTGTTGTGGTGGAGCCACGTTTCATCTACGGTTACGAAACGGCGCAAAAACTCATCCATATTGCGGTTGGACAACACCAAACACTCCTGCAAAATTGTCACACGATTGCGTTTGTGGTCGATTGTGAGCAAACGTGGCACCCATCTTGCAGAAAGCTTTCTCATACCCAAATGATCATTTAAAATTGAAACCACTGAGCCATGTGAGGTGCCTATGGCTTCCACCATCTCTCGCGCTTTCAATCTTCGATCGGCCAACACCATATTGTGAATTTTTTCAATTGTTTTGGGTGTAGAGACCTCAACCGGGCGTCCAGAACGTTCGGCAACTTCCGTGCTTGTACGGCCACAACAAAATTCAGTAAACCACCTTTTTGCCATTGAAATTGATGGTGCAGAGTCCCCATAGTATTGATCAAGCTTAGCCTTGGTTTGAGTGATGTCTTTCCCCCGCAAAACATAATGCTCAATGAGCACACGAAATTCCTTTTTTCCATTTTCTCCTCAAATCACGCGGTAGTCTGCTATCAATGGCTGTCAAACACAGACTAAATGACGCAGCTTGTTCAAATTTTGACAGGAGTCAATTGACAGATGCCTGTTGACAGGAGTAGGGTTGCCCTTTCAGTTCAGAGGAGGGAAATTCAAAAAGTCACGGACTTATTGACCCACCCTCATTGATTAATCAGGGCTGTCCAACTTCTACCGGCCCAGGGGCCTGAATTCCGGTCACTGATGACATGGGGTCTGCCCCCGCCCCCAGCTCCGCCCCCGGCTTACTACTCATAAGAGGCATGCATACACTCAAATATAATCTTTTACTAACATTAAATGCAGGGTGGGCATTCAAATACACAATTACATAATAATAACATAAAGGTTAGCCTACCTTCCCAAAGCGCGGGATCCAGTCAGACCACGAGCAGAGGCGACAACCGACCAAGGCAGCAGTCGGGAAGGTACAAATCACGTCTGCGTGGGCCGCAGGGATTAAGTAGCCAAGATTTCGGCAACAGGAGTATTGCGAGACTACGGAAGCCATGGGATTCGCTCTCTCGCGCAGGCGAGATTTGGCGTTGAGCAAAAATCGTGTGGCTCCGTAGTCTCGTGATACTGCTCGAACCCCGGAAGTGGGTAATTTTAAAAAATATTTTAATTTAAATTTTTTTTATTAAAAAGCTTAGGGAGCCGCAGGGAAGGGGCTGGGGGGCCATATACGGCCCCTGGGCCACCAGTTGGGCAGCCCTGGATTATATGATGTCTTTGATTGTATATTGTATTGTGGTGTTGTGGCTTGTAGTGCTGTGAATGTAAGCCGTGCTGAGTCCCCCTGAGTGAGTGAGAAGCTACGGGGTACAAATGCCATAAATAAATAAATAAATAAATAAATAAATAAATAAGAGTGCATGATTTTGTGTAAACAAAAAACAAGGAGTTTAAAGGTTGAACACATTTGTTATAATGCAAACTTTAACTTTTATTGTCCTCTTCGCTGTGCCCAATAATACTATCCTAAAATTAATATATATAAACCATGATGGGAAGACTAACTAGTGAGGTCAATCCAAAATGGAACACAAAAAAGTGCAAACACAGTCATTACTTGCTGCCATTCACAAAACAGTTGTTGTCAATGCAATGATGCTCCAAAGGGCTCTGGCAGACCTCAAAGAAGAAGATGGCATTTATATACGCTATCGCACTGATGGCAGCTTGTTCAACTTAAGCCACCTGAGGGCTCGCACTAAGACTCTAGTCTAAACTATTTAGTCCGTGAGCTGCTTTTTGCTGACAATGCTGCCCTTGTCGCCCATTCAGAAGCAGCTCTGCAGCGCCTCACATCCTGCTTTGCAACAGCAGCAGAGTTGTTTGGGCTGGAAGTCAGCCTGAAAAAACGGAGTTCTCTACCCAGCCCGCACCACAGGAAGAACAGCACCACCTCCCACGTCAGCATAGGCGAATCTGTGCTTAAGTC
>JARBWK010000878.1:0-23535 GCA_030556195.1 Anolis apletophallus
TGTGCGGCCCTGGGGCGCCCGCCTGTTGGTGACCACAGTCTATCACAACCACTTGCTCCGGTGGTACGTAGCTTTGGGCTAGTGTGTCACCAATATGCTGATGACACTCAGCTTATTTTGAAAGATGGAAGACGTGAATCATACCCGATGGTATTTATCTCTGCCTCGGCTTCCGTTACTGGATGGCTGCGATCCAGTAGGTTGAGAAGGTGAATCCAGCGAGACGGAGTCCCTCTGGATGGGTCGTCCGGACATTAGGGATGTCAGCTTCCAACCCTGGATGGCGTGGCATAATGCCCGTCATCTTCAGTAAAGAGCCTTAGAGTTCTTTTGGACCCTCTGCTGTCAATGGGCGCAAATCTCCCGCTGTCAGCAGGTGGCATTCCATCTTCTGGTGACACCTGCGCTCCATTGATTGAGTATTTCCAACCTTTATATTTTGTACTCACGGCGCCAGGGCACTTATTACACTGCCCCTTCAGTTTGTACCTTGTGCTTTGTGATTCAATACACATTATATTTTTGTTATGTTTGCTATTGTGTAGTCTATACCTGTGTATTCCCATTTTTCCATCTTCGCCAGGAGGCTGGCCCCTTACTTGTCTCAGCACGACTTGGCCATGGTGATCCAAGCCACAGTCATCTCAAAGTTAGACTACTGTAATGCTCTCTACATTGGCCTGCCTCTGTCGGTGACCTGGAAACTCAAGCTGGTGCAGAACGCCGCAGCTCGGGAACTGAACTGGCTTCCTATTGAGTACCGGATCACCTTCAAAGTGTTTGTCTTGACTTTTAAGGCCTTGTATGGTCTGGGGCCAGTGTACCCTAAGGGGACGCTACCCCCATACTGTCCCATGAGAACACTCAGCTCTGAAGACTGGAATCTTCTAGCCATGCGCAACGTCAAACAATAGCACCTATCTTCCAACACAGAGAAGGGGCGTTCTCCATCATCGCCAGTTCAAAACTGATAATTCTGGAATATGACCCAGTGTGAAGGGACTCCCAACTTTTCCAGGATTCATCTCAAACCCCTTTCCACATTGCCATATAATCCAGATTATCAAGGAGATAATCCACATTATTTTCTTTGAACTGGATTATATAAATTTACACTGCCATATAATCCAGTTCAAATCATATAAATATGGATTTTTATATGACTTCAGCCTCCAGGACAGCCATTTCCCCAGTTGCAACCATCTATGGCTTGAAAAATATTGTCAGTTTTGAACTGGATAACAGGAGAGTTTAGGAGTTGGATGCTGGATGGATGCTGATGCTTCTGAGGAAGGTGAAAAACCTCTTGTGGGAGCAGGCTTCCCCTCACATTTATCAGCCAGAGACATTATCTTTTTCCACTGCCTATGTATTCCTTTGCTTCTGTCAAGCCTATTTTTGGAGGGTGCATCTACATTGCACAGTTAATGCAGTTTGACAGGACTACAGCTGTCATGGCTGGATGCTATGGAATCAGAGGAGTTTTAGTTTCACAAAGTCTTTCTCCCAACCTGGACATTATTCACAGATAGATAGATAGCACCGGGAATGTGGGCGCAGCTGGCTAAGTGTCAGCTGCATAAGATCTCTCTGACCAGTAGGTCATGAGTTTGAGGCCTGCCCGGGTCGAGGTGGGTGCTCGACCTTAAGTGTAGCCTGCTGTCGACCTTTGCAGCCCGAAAGACAGTTGCATTTGTCAAGTAGGAGATAAAGGTACCATATTAAAGTGGGAAGGCGAATTTTGACTGATTTATGAGGCCATTAAAAGAACTCCAGGAATCGCTGAGGAATGCGGAAGAAACAACAAAGGGACGCTGGACAAATGCTGAGATATGAGGAGTGTGTCAGCTCCCCCTGGTGGCCAGAAGTTTGCCTCTGTTCGTCTATATATGTCTATGTATGTTGTCTATATATATTGAATTTCAGGGATTGTCTGCAAGTATGTGTACTGCAATCCGCTCTGAGTCCCGGGGGTGAGAAGGGGCGGAATATAAATAAAGCAAATAAAATAAATATACTCCACTTGCCTCATTTCCAACAGACCTCTGAACAAACCTCTGGGAATGCTTGCCACAGATGCAGAAGAAACGTCAGGAGAGAATGCTACTGGAACATGGCCATACAGCCCGAAAAGCTCACAGCAACCCAACGTCTTTTCTCTTTAAAGATACGTGAAAGGTCCAAGATGGGAAAAAAGAACTCTTTTCAACTTGAACCAGGTGTGAATGTTACAATTGCCCACCTTGATTACATTTGAAAAGCCTTGCAGCATAAAAGCCTGGCTTCTTCCTGCCTGTAGGAAACCTTTTGGGGGGAGGTAATCCCTAGCCCAGATTGTTTCATGTCTGGAATTCCTATGTTTTCTGAGCGCCACAACAACGCGTGGCCAGGGTACAGCTAGTGAAAATATAAAATAACCCATGTAGAAACCAATCTTGTTTTGACAAACTTTCAAGGTCTTTGGCATCTTTTCAGCTTTCAGCTTTATTTTTCCTAAAGAGCAATACTGCCCTCTTGTGGGGGGAAATACTAATTTACTCCATGAAAAGGCCAGAAGTGAAAGATGAGACAGCTAATGCATGTTATTTTAACAGCTTTTATTCTGCCTTTCTGCACATCAGAGGCAGCTAATAGGAATAAACATTTTTAAGATTAAAGCCAGTTAAGAAGATATCCTGCATTGCTCCCCACTGAGGCTGCAAATACACAGTAGCACACTCACTACATCATAGAAAAGATCATCCCAACCGTAGATCAGGGGTGGGCAATTATTTTTTCCAAGGGGCCACACGAGAGCCAAAAAATATTATGGAGGGCCGCACCTAAAGGCTGAACTGCATTCTAATCTATTTATTTACTTACTATATATTACACATCATTAATATTAACATATTAATATATCAAGAAATATTCATATATTATTAGTATTAATATCATAATTATTATATTATAATATATAGAGACATTATAATATATTGAAATTATAATATAACATATATTATATTATGTATTATATTATTATCTAATTATTATCAAAAAATAATAATAACCACTAAATTAAAATAAAATGAAATTCAAGAAGACAAGGTGCGAACCAAGATGGAGGCTGACATCCTCAAAGAGGAAGGATCCCAAGATGGAACCGCCCAATGGACCCAGCCCAGAGGATGACAAAGCGGACCCAGCCGCCACCGCAGCAGAGCAGAGCAGAGCAGCAGACGATGGGAGGCTGCAGGTTTCCGCCCACTCTCGCCCCTAGCCGTTCCCCAGCTGATCGCCCTGCCATGGAGTGCCTGCCATCCCGGGAGGCGATCCCGGCCTGCAGCGGGAGCAGTCGGCGACCTGAGGCGGCTGATCGCCCTGGCGACCCGATAAAGTCTTCCGAGTCGCTAGGGCGTCAGCCGCCGCAGGTCGCCGACTGCTCCCGCTGCAGGCCCAGATCGCCTTCCGGGATGGCAGGCACTTTAAAGCCGCCGCTCCTCCGATTGTTCCCGGAGCGGCAGGCTGTCTGCCAACGCAGGCCCCACTGCCTGCGATGGGATGGCGGCAGTGGCACCTTCCTCTTGGCCCCGCCCTAACGCCTTCTCTCCGGCCCGGACAGAATCGGCTGGCAGTCCGCATCCGGCCCCGCGGGACGTAGGTTGCCCAGGTCTGCCGTAGATCCTAACTGTTGTACCTATTTGTGCATACGTCAACCTCGTGTATATGTTGACTATAGGTTTTGGAGCCAAAATTGTGGATAGTTAGATAGGGTAGGATTAACACCACTGTGGTGTTTGTTTTGCTGTATGAGCCCCTGTTCAGAAGATTTCCTTTCATTTTCTATCCCTGTGAGAAATGGATTTTGAAAAAAAAAAATGACTTATCGTGGAAATAAGGACTAGTGAGAAAGCTTCAGTGGGGAAATCTTTTCCTTATGATAATAATATAATAATCAAACTTTATTTATACCTCGCCACTATCTCCACAAGGGGACTCGGGGCGGCTTACATGAGGTCATGCCCAATAACACGTAATAAACAACACAACAGCAAATAATAAAACAGCGCAATCAACATAACTTACACATAAGCAATAACAGACAATTAAAAAGCATTCTTCTAGGAATGACTTTCCTTTCCAAGGGGTAGATTTCTCTCGCTTCCTCTTGTCCCATCCCTGTTCTTAAGTTTATAAGTCAAACTTTTGCAACTCAAGGACTGCCTGTAAACACAAT
This sequence comes from Anolis apletophallus, assembly GCA_030556195.1. NCBI lineage: Eukaryota > Metazoa > Chordata > Lepidosauria > Squamata > Anolidae > Anolis > Anolis apletophallus. The sequence goes on from JARBWK010000878.1 coordinate 4,217, forward strand.
TTTCTATCATCTTAAAAATAGTTTTGGAAAACTGCCTCAAACATCCACATACTGTCTATATTTTACATTTAATAATATAGATTCATGAACCCAGCTTGAGCATCTTGCTATTAATTTAACGTGCGGTATTGACCTACCTACTCCTGAATTGGCACCAGTAATTATGGCCACTTTCCCACTCATGTCACGGCCTTGAAGGATTTCCATCGCAGTGGTGTTTCCGTCATACTTCTGCTTGGCATTGGGTTTCATGGGATTATCGTCCACCGTGAATGCTAACCTCGGGTCGAGATATGTCGTCCTTTTGTTTATATGGCTTGAGAGGAAGAAGAAGTGGTTTTTCACATCAGTCTCTTTATTTCGGTAACCATAAAAACACGTAAGACCATTTAAAGCAGGAGTGCCCACACTTTTTCAGCATGTGAGCTACTTATAATAAAACCAAGTCAGAAAGATCTACCTACCTCCTCAAGGCTGGAGAGGGGTGGGGTGGGGCGGGCTTGGTGCAGCCTGGCTCCGCCCCTTCTGGCTTCAGTTCTGCCAGCAGCCAGAGGGGGCGGAGCCAGGCTGCACCAAGCCCTGCCCCCTCCTCACTGGCTTTGGAGCTCCCAGCAGCTTCTCCAGGCTTGAGAACGGCAGTGCCAAGCCAGCCTACATTTACACTGGCTGCCGGTCGAGTACAGAGTCCTTTATAAGGCCCTGACCCTGACACTTAAGGCCTTGCGGGGCCAGGGTCCTACGTACCTAAAAGACCGTCTGATACCATCTATCCATCCGAGAGCACCACGGCCAGCCTACGAGAACCTTCTCTGTGTCCCGGGTCTGAGAGAGGCTCATTTGGAGTCCACGAGACAGAGATCTTTTTCCGTTGTGGCCCCTGTCCTGTGGAACTCTCTGCCGCCAGACCAAAGAGCCATCTTCGACCTGCCTTCATTTCTGGCGGCACTTAAGACATGGCTATTTAGAAGAGCATATGCATAAGTGACAATCAGTGACCTGGAACCTGTCTATTCCCATATTTTAACATTTTAACATTTTAATATTTTAGTATTGTAGATGCCTAGCTGTGTAAGTCGCCCGGAGCACATTTGTGGAGGGCAACTCATAAATAATAAAATTAGTTAGTTAGTAGCTATGCCACCACTGGCTTGGCATTGCCATCCTCAAGCCTGGAGAAGCTGCTGGTACAGCGGAAGCCAGAGGGGGGCGGAGCCAGGCCACACCAAGCCCCCTCCCCGCTGGCTTTGGAGGTATTCTCACGGAAATAATATCAGGGTGGAAGAAGGTCGTCCATGGGCCGACGAAAGGGTCTCGCGCGCCTTCGTTTCTCCCCCGTAGGGGCTGCCTCAGGGCCGGGGGCGGGGCCTGGATGGCGCAATCTCGCGAGCGTCTTCACAGTGTTGTAGCACAAGGCATGGGACAACAGGAGCACCGCAGGTGGAAACAGTATTCGCAGATACTGGGCTGGACGGCGCGAGACCCTTTCGTTGGCCCGTGGACGACCTTCTCCCACCCTGATATTATTTCCGTGAGAATACCTTACAAACTGTGATTTATTTTCGAAGATTCTAGGGGTTTGGGAGAGGCGTCCGGGACCTGTGCCTGTATTATACACCATTGACTCTCCTCTTTTGAGCCCGGGCGTCTTGGCTCGCCGCTTGGGCGAGCTTGCTCACCGCTATTATTTTCGTTTACTCATGATGTTGGTACTTACCATGTGATATAGTATGTATGTTTGATATGTTTACACCTACGATGTTCCTTGTACCTATGATGTATTAATACAATATATGTCGCATTCATTAGAGAAGACTCCATTGTTTGTTTACATTGCATAGACTGTTATTGACTTGATTAGCCTTCTGCTATCTTTCCCACTGTATGGCAAACGGGTAAGCAAATCCACACCCAACTGACTCTACTAGTTATAAGAAACAATCCTCACTTACTCAACAAAGTAGACCTGTCCTTTTTCATCTGTTTCCTGCTCCCATCCATATGGCAAATCTGTGGGTGGAAAGAGTGACTTTTTAGTGGTGTTTTAGAGCAACTTAGGTCTTTCCGGTACAAGTGGTACAGTGTTCCCTCACTTATTGCTGGGGTTAGGTTCCAGGACCTCCCGCAATAAGTGAAAAACCGCGATGTAGGGATGTTCTATTTATTTTAATATTTATACATTGTTTTAGTAGTTATACACTATTTTAAGTCTTTATAAACTTAAAATAAAGTGAAGGAAATGAAAGAAAGGCCCTTCAAGGCTGGAGGGAGCGGGGGAGGACACAGTATTTTCTGTTGGTCGTAGGGAAGTTAGGACCAATTATATCATTGGTGGGGTTCTTTGATTGTAGGTGAACTATAAATTCCAGAAACTGTAACTCCCAAATGTCAAGGTGTATTTTCCCAAACTCCATCTGTGTTCACATTTGGGCATATTGAGTATTCATTCCAAGTTTGGTTCTGATCCAACATTGTTTGAGTCCACAGTGCTCTCTGGATATAGGTGAACTACAACTCCAAAACTCAAGGTCAATGCCCACCAAACTCTTATATTATTTTCTCTTGGTTATGGGAGTTCTGTGTGGGAGGTTTGATTCCATTCCATCATTGGTGTAGTTCAGAATGCTCTTTGATTGCGGGTGAACTATAACTCCCAGCAACTACAACTCCCAAATGACAAAATCAATTTTTTGACTGTTGGTCCCTCCTTGGGTTAGTATTAGTATGTTTTGTGACCAAATTTGGCAGCAATTTGTCCAGTGGTTTTTGAGTTATGTTAATCCCACAAATGAACATTACATTTATATGTATATATAGAGAGAGAGAGAGAGCTCAACAGCGCAGGCAGAAAAGCAAACATCACAGGGAAGCATGTCTGTGTAGGAAGGTGAACATTAGGAAGAACTTCCTGACTGTGAGAGCTGTTCAGCAGTGGAACTCTCTGCTTCAGAGTGTGCTTCCGTCTGGCTGCTCCCTTTTCAGCTGGCTTCCCTGAGGACCAGGTACGTTTTTGTGTTTATGTTTACCAACTATTACTACATTTGGCATTGGCTGGACATGATAGCCTTTCTAGTGACTGTGTATCAACTCTCCTGTTCAGGCCCAGGTTTCACACTGAGTGTATAAATACATTTAAAATCATTTTAGCTATATGTATTACTGTGCTAAGAGTGTCATTCTGTGTCATTTTGGTTGGTGGTGTGCCCCAGGATTTTGTAAATGTAAAAAATGTGCCATGGCTCAAAAAAGGTTGAAAAACACTGGACTAATCAATGAAAGGCTTTATTTTCAGCCAAAATTTTGTACAGGGGAAACAAGATAATTATCATGATTTTAACTTACTTGTATATAATCGAGTATAAGCTGACCTGAGGTACCTAACTTTTCCACAAAGAAACTAGGAAAACGTATTGACTCGAGTATAAGCAGAAGATGGGAAATGCAGCAGCTACTGGTAAAATTCAAAATAAAAATAGGTACCAAAACAATTACATTAACTGAGGCATTCATAGGTTAAATGTTTTTGAATATTTACATAAAACTGTAATTTAAGATAAGACAGTCCAACTCTGATTAAACCATTACTCTAACCTTCTTCAATGTAAATGTGTTTATGTATCCTTCCAATAATAATAGAGTAAAATAATATATGTAATAATAATAGAAATGTAATAATAATAGTAATAGGGCAAAATAATAAAATAATAAAAATAGAGTAAAATATAACTGTAATAATAATAGAGTAAAATAATAAATAACTTTGACATAAGTATAAGATGAGGGGGGCTTTTCAGCCATAAAAAAGGCTGAAAAGGCCTGCTTATACCAGGGGTGCCCACACTTTTTCAGCATACGAGCTACTTATAATAAAAACAAGTCGGAAAGATCTACCGAGAGAGAAGCAGGGCGGAGCAGGGAGGGGCGGGGCTTGGCGCATCCTGGCTCCGCCCCCTCTGGCTTTAGCTCTACCACAGTTTCTCCAGGCTAGAGAGGGAGGGTAGTGCCAAGCCAGTGGTGGCATAGGTAGCCACTACTGGCTGGCACCACTCTCCTCCAGCCTGGAGAAGCTGTGGTAGCTTAAAGCCAGAGGGGAGAGGGGCGGAGCCATGCCACACCAAGCCCCGCCCCTCCCCCGGGCTTCAGTGCTACCACAGCATCTCCAGGCTAGAGGAGGGTAATGCCAAGCCAGTGGTGGCATAACTAGCCACTACTGGCTGGGCACTATCCTTCTCAAGGCTGAAGAAGCTGTGGTAGCGCTGAGCCGAGGGGGGCGGGCTTGGTGTGGCATGGCTCCGCCCCTCTAGAAGTGCCCCATCCGGCTCGGATCGACCTCCTTCGGTCCCGGGATCGACCAGTCAATCACGATCGACTTCCTGGGCAGTCCTGGCTTATACTCAAGTATATACAGTAAATTGCAATTTTTAGTTCAAGTGAAGTATTCCAGTTTACATGGTATGATGAGCCATATCTTATGCTTCTCCTATGATGCTGGTATCCAAATCTTATTTTCAGAGAACTTAAGAAGTTTGAAACTCACTAAATCAATAGCTGGTGGAGATATGGATGTTCTTAGTACAGCATTAATTAAAAGAAACCTTCTGTTTAGTATGAGCTTTCACTGCTTTTTCTATATTTAACTCGGAGAATTCACAATGTGGTAGATTGATAGTATAACAGAGCAAAAATCAGATACAAACCTCCAGCAACTCGCTTTCGTTTCCCAGATTTAGGGTGGTCCCACTGAGTTCTCTCTTCCAGGTGACTGAAAGACAGAAATTCAAGAACATCTTCAATAATTTTTCACCTATGCAATTGAATCTCAATATTACTATTGTATGCTCAAAGCAAAAGCTGCAGTTTTTGGAGAAAGACAACATACTCTTCCTATAACAATGTCTCTGAGACATCAATAAATATGGCAGTAAGGGTGAGTGGAAATTTATTATATATTTATTTATTTAAAACTTTTATGCCCCGGCTTCTCACCTCCGAAGAGGGACTCAGACCGGCAAACAGCAAGTATTCAATGCTAATATTTAAAATCTAAAAACATCATAAATTTACAATAACACTTGCAATAAAATACAATAAATACATTTTAAAAGCCTTTCGCCAAAGTAAAATCAAGTCCAGTCTGGCTTTAGACCGGGGCATGGTACCGAGACAGCCTTGGTCGCCTTAGTGCAGTGTTTTTCAACCTTTCTTGAGCCGCGGCACATTTTTTACATTTACAAAATCCTGGGGCACACCACCAACCAAAATGACACAAAATGAAACCCTAACACAGTAATACATATAGTTAATATGTTTTAAAAAGTATTTATACACTCAGTGTGAAACCTGGGCCTGTTTCGATGGACACAACATATATATGACTTATACATGGCTACCATGTCTCCTCTCAGCCTTCTCTTATTCAGGCTAAGCATGCCCAGCTCTTCAAGCCGCTCCTCATAGGGCTTGTTCTCCAGACCCTTGTGAAATTTCACCCTGAGTGAAACTTGCTTCCAGTTAACTATGGATGTCATGAAGCTGTTATAAACAGTTCCTTGGGGGCGGGGGAGGCAACTCTAAAAAATCCAGTAAAATAGAAAAACAAACATTTCCAAGCGGAGAGGCTTAATTTGTTTCCTGGAAACCTGTGAATCCTTCAGCCCCCCGATGCTCCCAGGTTTGCTCACTGCCCAATTCACCGACGTGGAGCTTCCGGCTTTGTTCTCGCGAGAAATCCAAGCCAACGCAAAAACGCTGACTCAGTCACTTCCGCCCAGTGCTCTGCTTTTGCGGAGGGAGGAGGGAAGCAGTGAAAGAGGCCACACAGATCTATGAAACGTATCGGGAGGCTGAAGCAGCCCTGAGCGGGAGCTGGAGCCATGCTGAATTGAGGCTCCTGAAGGCTCCCTCAAGGCGGGCCTGGCCCTGGCATTTGGCGGAGCCCTTCCTTTGCCTCGTGGAGGATCTTTGGGGAGGGAAAGAGGGAGAAAGAGCTGCTAGGAGGGGGAAGAGTGCCAATTTCCCACGGCACACCTGATGATCTCTCACGGCACACTAGTGTGCCACGGCACACTGGTTGAGAAACACTGCCTTAGTGGATGATCTACGCTGGGAGCGTGACAGGAGGAGTGTGTCCCTGTTGGTTCTGCTGGACCTCTCAGCGGCCTTCAATACCGTTGACCATGGTATCCTTCTGGGATGCCTCGCAGAGATGGGGCTTGGAAGTACTGTCTTGCAGTGGCTCCGGTCCTTTCTGGAGGGCCGATCTCAGAAGGTGTTATTGGGAGACACCTGTTCAACCCCACAACCATTGTCTTGTGGGGTTCCTCAGGGTTCAATACTATCTCCCATGTTGTTTAACATCTACATGAAGCCGCTGGGGGAGGTCATCCGGAGTTTCGGAGTGTGGTGTCATCTGTACGCAGATGATGTCCAACTCTGTCACTCTTTCCCACCTCCTACTAAGGAGGCTGTTGAGGTCCTGAACCGGTGCTTGGCCGCTGTGTCGGACTGGATGAGGGCGAACAAATTGAAATTGAATCCAGACAAGACAGAGGCACTCCTGGTCAGTCGAAAAGCTGAACAGGGCATAGGGTTACAGCCTGTGTTAGACGGGGTTACACCCCCCCTGAAGACACAGGTTCGCAGTTTGGGTGTGATCCTGGACTCATCGCTGAGCTTGGAACCCCAGGTTTCGGCGGTGACCAGGGGAGCATTTGCACAGTTAAAACTTGTGCGCCAGCTGCGCCCATACCTTGGGAAGTCTGACTTGGCCACGGTGGTCCACGCTCTGGTTACATCCCGTATAGATTACTGCAACGCTCTCTACGTGGCGTTGCCTTTGAAACTGTTCGGAAGCTGCAACTATTCCAACGGACAGCAGCCAGATTGATAACAGGAGCGGCATTCAGAGAGTGTACAACTCCCCTGTTGTGCCAGCTCCACTGGCTGCCAGTTTGCTACCGGGCACAATTCAAAGTGCTGGCTTTAGCCTTTAAAGCCCTAAACGGTTCGGGTCCAACTTACCTGTCCGAACGCATCTCTCCCTATGAACCATCGAGATGTTTAAGATCATCTGGAGAGGCCCTGCTCTCGGTGCCGCCTTCTTCGCAGGCGCGACTGGCGGGGACGAGAGACAGAGCCTTTTCAGTGGTGGCTCCTCGGCTTTGGAACGCTCTCCCTAGAGACATCAGATCGGCCCCCTCCCTCCTGACATTTCGCAAAAAGTCAAGACCTGGCTATTTGAGCAGGCATTTCCTGATGAAATATAAGGCTTAATTAGATATATGGAATGATGACAATGCGATGGAAACTGATTTCAACATGACGCTGAGACTGCAATTATATGTTTTTAATTGTTGATTTGTTATTATATGGGGGGGGGGTTGCCTTGTTGCTGTGTTGTATTGAGGGCAGAGATTGCCTGTGTAAACCGCCCCAAGTCGGCTTCGGGCTGAGAGGGGTGGTATAGAAATGTGACAAATAAATAAATAAATAAATAAACTATTCCATATATTAGGTCCGTATCAAGTGGTTAGCGACTTTAGTCGCTTTGCAATCTCCTCCTTCATTCTGCGAAGGCCTCATTGCACAGCCACGTTTTCACCCACTTCCTAAAAGTCAGGAGGGAGGGGGCGGATCTAATTTCATTTGGGAGGGAATTCCGCAGCCGGGGGGGCATCACAGAAAAGGCCCTGTCCCTCGTCCCCACCAGACGCGCCTGCGAAGGTGGTGGGACCGAGAGCAGGGCCTCTCCAGACGATCTTACACTCTTGATGGTTCATAGGGGAGAATACGTTCAGACAGGTAAACTGGGCCGGAACCGAATAGGGTTTTGAAGGTCAACACCAGCACGTTGAATTGTGCTTGGAAGCTAATTGGCAGCCAGTGGAGCTGGCGCAACAAGGGAGTTGTATGCTCCCTGTACCCCGCTCCCGTTCGTAGTCTGGCTGCTCCGCGCTGGACTAATTGCAGCTTCCGGATCTAATTTCATTTGGGAGGGAATTCCACAGCCGGGGCGCCACCACTGAAAAGGCCCTTCCCTCGTCCCCACCAGACGCGCCTGCGAAGGTGGTGGGACCGAGAGCAGGGCCTCTCCAGACGATCTTAGCACTCTTGACAGTTCATAGGGGAGAATACGTTCGGACAGGTAAACTGGGCCGGAACCACAAAGGGTTTTGTAGGTCAACACCAGCACTTTGAATTGTGCTCGGAAGCTAATTGGCAGCCAGTGGAGCTGGCGCAACAGGAGTTGTGCGCTCCCTGTACCTCGCTCCCGTTAGTAGTCTGGCTGCTGACCATTGGACTAATTGCAGCTTCCGGGCAGTCTTCATAGGCAACCCCACATAGAGAGTGTTGCAGTAGTCTATACGGGATGTCACCCCGCAGGGGACTCAGGGCGGATTAAAATGTACACATTACATTTAGACACACAAACATACAAGACAGACAGAGACAATTTAACATGTGGTCACCAGGAGGAGCTGTCGCACTCCTTCATTCCTCAGCGTGTTTCCTGGAGATCCTTTTTATGGCCTCGTAAATCAGTTAAATTTAGCCTCCCCACTAAGTGGTACCTTAATTTCCTATTTGATAGATGCAACTGTCTTTCGGGTTGCAAAGGTCGACAACAGGCTACACAATAGGTTGAGAGCCCACCTCGACCCGGGCAGGCCTCGAACTCATGACCTTTCTGGTCAGTAGAGATCTTATGCAGCTGACACCCAGCCAGCTGCACCACATTCCCGATGTATATTATATAATACAGTTCTGTTTCTAACACAGCTTTGTACAGACCCCATTTCGTTTTGTAGTCATTAAGAGGATACAAGTCAACAAGGGAAAGCTTACTAAGAAAGAAAACAAAATGAGAACTACAATGGCACTACTTTTCTGTGCTGTTGGGATTCATATTTTTAAGTGTTGGGCTCTGGAGATCAGACTTTGAGTCCCCACTCAGCCATGGAAAACCACTGGGTAAGCTGGGGCAAGGCACACTCTCTCAGCCTCAGAACCAAAGACGAACCTGCTCTGAACAAACCATTCAGAAAAGAACTTGGTTGCACACAACGTCGACTAAAGTTTTCTGTGTATTTTAAATCTCCACCTTTTTTATTTTTCTTACAATTACATTTTGTTTCACTAAAATGTATGCAAACGTTGCAAAAGTTTGCATACATTTTAGGTCTATTTTGTTTTAGAAATCTCACAATGGATTATTCTAACGTCATATCTGAAACAGCAATTTTACAACCATTTATCTATATATATAATAAAGGAGAATGTTTGTCTGTATGCATGTGGAAGGCGGAAGTGCGGAGGGCGGATATGTGGCAGCTTTCTGATTGACTCCCACTGTGGGAGAATTTGCATAACGGACTCCGATTGGCCCGCACCACCAACATTCCGACACTCTACAGTGGCAGAGGGGGGTAAGGAAAAGGCCTGAGGCAGTCAGGCATGGTGGGAGTTTAAGGCCAAAGCACGTTGCGGCTCCCAACAATGACAGAACAAGACCAAATGTGGCACACAGAACCCCCAACACCCACTCTACATCCTGGTGCAGTTTGAGGGAGGATGGAACATGGATGACGGGACTTGCAGTACTTTAACTCAATTCCTTAGAGCATTGTGGCCCACACCAATGACGGATCAGGACCAAACTTGGCACACAGAGGCCCAATGGCCCACTTTACAACCTGGTGCGGCTTAGGGCAGGATGTGCAACAAATGATGCAGTACATTCACCCGATTCACTTCCCACAGAAAACTGTAGCCCCTACAAATGACAGACCAGGCCCAAACTTGCCACACAGAGTACTCATGACACACTCTACATCCTCCTGCAGTTCTAAGGGGGATGAACCATGGATGATGGGACTTGCAGTACCTTCAGTAATTTCATGACACCACTGCAACTCCCAATAATGATGGATCAAGGCCAAACTTGCCACACATAGCCCCCATGACCCACTCTACATCCTGGTGCAATTGAGAGGAGGACAGACCACAGATGATGGGGCTGGCAGTACCTTCAGTAATTTCATGATACCACTGCCACTCCCAATAATGATGGATCACAGCCAAACTTGGCAGACAGAGCCTCCATGACCCACTCTACATCAGCATTGTGGCCCACACCAATGACGGATCAGGACCAAACTTGGCACACAGAGGCCCAATGGCCCACTTTACAACCTGGTGCGGCTTAGGGCAGGATGTGCAACAAATGATGCAGTACCTTCACCCGATTCACTTCCCACAGAAAACTGTAGCCCCTACAAATGACAGACCAGGCCCAAACTTGCCACACAGAGTACTCATGACACACTCTACATCCTCCTGCAGTTCTAAGGGGGATGGACCATGGATGATGGGACTTGCAGTACCTTCAGTAATTTCATGAAACCACTGCAACTCCCAATAATGATGGATCAAGGCCAAACTTGCCACACATAGCCCCCATGACCCACTCTACATCCTGGTGCAATTGAGAGGAGGACAGACCACAGATGATGGGGCTCGCAGTACCTTCAGTAATTTCATGATACCACTGCAACTCCCAATAATGATGGATCACAGCCAAACTTGGCAGACAGAGCCTCCATGACCCACTCTACATCAGCATTGTGGCCCACACCAATGACGGATCAGGACCAAACTTGGCACACAGAGGCCCAATGGCCCACTTTACAACCTGGTGCGGCTTAGGGCAGGATGTGCAACAAATGATGCAGTACCTTCACCCGATTCACTTCCCACAGAAAACTGTAGCCCCTACAAACGACAGACCAGGCCCAAACTTGCCACACATAGCCCCCATGACCCACTCTATATCCTGGTGCAATTGAGAGGAGGACAGACCACAGATGATGGGACTTGCAGTACCTTCAGTAATTTCATGATACCACTGCAACTCCCAATAATGATGGATCACAGCCAAACTTGGCAGACAGAGCCTCCATGACCCACTCTACACCCTGGTGCTGTTTGGAGGAGGGTGGACCATGGACAATGGGACTCGCAGTGCCTTCGCTAACTTCCTGACACCACTGCGAGCCACATAAATAACTGCTAAAGACCAACTAATACCTTTCTGAAATTACCCGGGCACCACCGGGTCCCCAAGCTAGTTAGTTAATAAATCAGATATAAAGAGAAAACAGATCAGTTAAAAGGCTGAGAGATCAGATAAAGTATTCCGAGAGAGAGAGAGAGAGAGAGAGAGATCGTTTTCATTGTACCAAACCGAAAACTCACTTACCCTAAATATTGAAGGTACTTCAAGACCATCAAAGCTCTTCATTCTGCCAAGAAAACTCTTGTTATCTGCTCCAGTGAGGAGCTTTGGTTATATCTTGTTTCTGTGACAGATTCCAGATGGATCTACAAGAAAGCCTCCAGCTACACGCCACACTAACCAAGTACTATATATCTGACATTAAGGGGCTGCAAGACTCTGCCGTTTCATGGACAATAGACACACACTGCTATTCACTGACAGGAAGAGAAGAGATGATTGATTTACATTATCACCATTATTAATAATAAATAAGATTTAGTGGCTATCTAGACCCCTGCAATTCAACCAATGCATCTTGACTCAGAAAGAAGTTCCTGTGCAGAGTTTCTCATACTAAATGCCATCTATGTGGAGTGAGTGGGCTTATTAACAAAAGACCCTCCTCATAAATGTACAGCTGAGTAAATTATTAGCAGCAGCATGACCCAGCAAAGTGATAAAAAGAACAAAAAGCTGCCAATTAGTTTCCAGGCACAATTCAAAGTGCTGGTTTTAACCTACAAAACCCTAGACGGTTCTGGCCCAGTTTACCTGTCCGAACGGATTCTCCCCTACGAACCATCAAGGGCATTAAGATCCTCCGGAGAGGCCCTGCTCTTGGTCCCGCCAGCTTCGCAAGCGCGACTGGTGGGGACGAGAGACAGGGCCTTCTCGGTGGTGGCCCCTCGGCTGTGGAACTCTCTCCCAAGTGATGCTAGGTCTGCCCCCTCTCTGTTGTCCTTTAGGAGGCTGGTGAAGACCTGGATGTGGAACCAAGCCTTCCCAGAATATGCTGAGATTGGCTATTGTCCGAATGAATGACCACGTTTACAGATGGAGTGAAATTGTTTAGTGGCGATGTGGTTTTATGCTGTGATTTTTATGTATGTATGTATGTATGTATTTATTTATTTATTATTTTGCATTTGTCTGTCGCCAACGGCTCGGGGCGACTTACAACAGTTCGTAAAATACAATTGTCAGATAACTCATAAGCCACAGTAATACCATTAAGATGGAATTACAATTAGAACAGTTGAAGCAACAAATGGAGTCGCATTGGGCTGACAGCTAGGCGGTGCGAGCTACAGTTTAGCTAACTCCGAAGGCTTGTTGGAACAGCAATGTCTTAACTGCTCTCCTGAACGGGAGGAGGCCCTGGGTGGCACGGATGCCGGCGGGCAGTGCGTTCCACAGGGTAGGGGATGCAACAGAGAAAGCCCGGCGGCGGGTTGCGGACAGATGGTAGGTCCTCACATTTGGGATGACCAGGAGGTTTAGCTCTTCGGAGCGCAGTGATCTGGTGGGATGATATGGGACAAGGCGATCCCGCAGGTACACTGGCCCCAGACCATGTAAGGCCTTAAAAGTCAGGACTAACACTTTGAAGGCAATCCGGCATTCAATTGGGAGCCAGTGCAGTTCGCGCAGGATTGGCGTGATGTGGTGGCCAATCGGGACCCCGCCAGGAGTCGCGCTGCAGCGTTCTGCACCAGGTTGAGTCTCCGGATTACCGACAGAGGAAGGCCAATGTAAAGAGCGTTACAGTAGTCCAGCCTCGAGATGACCGTGGCTTGGATCACTGTGGCTAAGTCGCGCCGGGACAAATAGGGGGCCAGCTTCCTCGCCTGGCGAAGATGGAAAAATGCTACCCTGCTGACGCTGGAGACGTGGGCTTCCATCGACAACAGGGGGTCCAAGGTTACTCCTAAGCTCTTAACAGAGGGCGACGGACATAATGTCACGCCGTCCAGGGTTGGAAGCTGAACATCCCTACAGCCCGGAGGACCCAGCCACAGGATCTCCGTCTTTGCCGGATTCACCTTCAAACTACTGGCTCGCAGCCATCCAGTGACGGCCTCAAGGCAACGATGGAAATTATCGGGTACGGATTCGAGGCTGCCCTCCATCTTCAAGATAAGCTGGGTGTCATCAGCGTACTGATGGCACACCAGCCCAAAACTACGCACCAGCTGGGCAAGTGGTCGCATATAGATGTTAAATAAGAGGGGGGGGAGAATAGCCCCCTGAGGAACCCCGCAAAGAAGCGGGGAACCCCCAGAGACATCCTTGCCCCTCATATTTGAATATGTTGTTGTAGTTGTTTTTAAATTGTATAGCATTGAATTTTGCTGTAATACCGGTCTGAGTCCCTCGATAGAGGTAAGAAGGTTGGGCAAGCACAAAAGTTTTAAATAAATAAATAAAAACACACAGACCAATGTTATCACTTCCGTAGGAGGCTTTTCTTTACAAGGTTTCAATAACACAAATCAAGTTCTTTATACTTCCTTCTTTGCTTCCACACTGGGTTTCTTTCTCAAGCAGATAAACAGCTTGGCTTCCACAGAGTCTCTTCTAACACCAAAGTTACACAGGAGCTTCATACAGCAGCTTTTTACACCCAGCAGCCTTCACATACACTGGCTTTCAACCTGGGGCTTCTTTCACGGAAGCTTCTCACACAAGGCCTACCTCACACTGAGGCCCTCTCAAACTGACATCTCTCATATACTGAGGCCTACTCATATTGAGGCCTACTAACACAATGAGGTCCTTCTTCCACAAAGACCTCTCACAGTCTGAGGCAGTGTTTCCCGACCGCTGTGCTGCAGCACACTAGTGTGCCGTGAGCAATCATCAGGTGTGCTGTGGGAAATATCCTTTCTTCCCCCTCCTCACTCAGTGGTGGTATGGAGGGCCTAGAGGAGACCGCCTTTGAGGAGAAAGAAGCAGTGGAGGCGGCGCCGACTAGGCCTCAGCTGGCCTGAGGCTGCACTTGCTGTTCCCGCCTCCCTTGCCGCTGCCTCCGCTGCTTCTCTCCCGGCACTGAACGCCTCCGCACCGCCACTTGTCTTCCCCTCAGGGCAGCAGGCCTCGCCGCCGGAGCCACCTTCTCCTCATGGATGGCGGGGGCGGAAGGGGGCCATTCTCCTCTTCCTCCCAGAAGGCTCAGCAGCGCGGCGCCTGGCCGGGCCTAGAAGGAGGAGGAAGGGAAGGAGAAGGGGAAGAATCCTCGGCCTTTCCTGAACGTGGCACCGGCGAGGCCTGGCTCAGGATGCGAGTGTGAGATGGTTCTTTCATCGGCGGCGGCAGCTCTCAGCTGGGCCCTCTCAGCGCCCTCCATGAGGCTCCGGAGCCGACGCTTGGCCCTCCACAAACACTTCTATAGGACTATGGGGCCTTGCTGAAGAGGAGGCAGAGAAAGAGGAGGAAGAGGAAGAAGAGCCCGTTTGTGTGAAGAGAGCCCGAGAACAGCTACAGAGAAAGGGCCCAAAGGCAGGCCTCCATCCTCTCCAGATTCTCCCATGGAGGGGAGAATCAGTGGGGTTGTGTGAAGGAGCAGCACGGCCAGGTAGTGCCTAGCTGCCAAGAAAAAAATCAGCACTGGAAGAAGGCGGAGGGTAAACCATAAGTCCAGGAAGACATAAACAGGAATGCATAATAATAATAACAACATTATTATTATTGTAGTTTCTTTGTGGAAATGTCATGGGGACCTTGTCAAAAGTCTGCTGGAAATGTAAGTCTAACTAACTAACTAACTAATTTTATTATTTATGAGTCGCCCTCCACAAATGTGCTCCGGGCGACTTACACAGCTAGGCATCTACAATACTAAAATATTAAAATATTTAAATGTTAAAATATGGGAATAGACAGGTTCCAGGTCACTGATTGTCACTTATGCATATGCTCTTCTAAATAGCATGTCTTAAGTGCCGCCAGAAATGAAGGCAGGTCGAAGATGGCTCTTTGGTCTGGCGGCAGAGAGTTCCACAGGACAGGGGCCACAACGGAAAAAGGTCTCTGTCTCGTGGACTCCAAATGAGCCTCTCTCAGAACCAGGACACAGAGAAGGTTCTCGTAGGCTGGCCGTGGTGCTCTCGGATGGATAGATGGTATCAGACGGTCTTTTAGGTATGTAGGACCCTGGCCCCCGCAAGGCCTTAAGTGTCAGGGTCAGGGCCTTATAAAGGACTCTGTACTCGACTGGCAGCCAGTGTAAATGCTGTAAGGATGGCGTTATGTGACACCTCATAGGTGTTTTCGTGAGGAGCCTGGCGGCAGCATTCTATACAATCTGGAGCTTGCGAGTTACTGACCAAGGTAGACCCACGTATAAAGCGTTGCAGTAGTCCAGCCTTGATGTAACCGTGGCATGAATCACCGTGGCCAGCGCCTCCGTTGGTAGATAGGGTGCCAGTTGCCTCGCTGCGAGGTGGAAGAAGGCCCTTTTGCTCGTGGAGGCGATCTGGGCCTCCATCGTCATTTTAGAGTCCAGGATGACACCGAGGCTCTTCACAGTGGAAGATGGAGTCAGCGGTTTCCCTTCGAAGGGTGGCAGTGGATTGACTAGTTCTGATGGGCGGCCCGGCCATAGAATTTCAGTCTTTGCTGGATTTACCTTCAGTTTGTGGGCCCGCAGCCATCTCATCACTGCTCCCAGGCACTGGGCAAAGTTGTCAGGCACCGAGGTTGCTCCAGATTCCAACTTTAGGAGGAGCTGAGTGTCGTCGGCATACTGGTAACATTCCAGCCCAAAGCTCCGGACTAGTCCAGCGAGAGGCCGGACATAGATAGGAATACATAATAATAATAACAACAACATTATTATTATTATTATTATTGTAGTTTTTTTGTGAAAATGTCATGGGGACCTTGTCAAAAGTCTACTCGAAATGTAAGTCCAGGAATACATAATAATAATCATCATCATCATTTATTTATTTATTTATAGTATTTAGATTCCGTCCTTCTCACCCCGCAGGGGACCCAGGGCGGATTACAACATACACATATATACATGGCAAACATTCAATGTCATTTTGTGTCATTTTGGTTGGTGGTGTGCCCCAGGATTTTGTAAATGTAAAAAATGTGCCACGGCTCAAAAAAGGTTGACAAATACCGCTTTAGAGGCCAGGGCATCAAATAATGGGTTCACATTGCAAGGAAAGAGATTCCACTTAAACATTAGGAAAACAATTCCTGACTGTAAGCACTGTTCAACAGTGGAACTCATTGCTTCAGAGTCTGGTGAAGTCTTGTTCTCTGGAGATTTTTAAACAGAGGCTCTACAGCCATCTGTTGGGAGTGCTTTGATTTGTTTATTCTTGTGTGGCAGAAGACGGGACGGCCCTTGGGGTCTCATTTATTCAAGCTGCACAAAAAAACAACAACAACAAAACCCAAAAAAGAGTGAGCAAGTGTTGCTTGAAATACAAACAGGTCATAAGCAACGCATGCTGAGATCCCGTTTTCCATCCAACAAGGAAGAATACAGAAGCAATCTACTGTTTCCATTCTGATAACCTTGAGTTCCTTTCTATATCCTCCAGCAGGGCACACCTAAACTCCCATTCCAACCCACAAAGGGTATCGCCCTACATTGTCAGAGTGGAAACTGGAAAGGTCTCCTGTGGCTTTAATGGTAGTGCCGAAAGTAACATTTCTGCAGGTGTTGCGCATGACCTTGTGCCGTCGCACCCGGGCTATGGACACATTGTGAGAAAGTAATGACATGGTTTCACTATCCCGGGGGTTTTGCTTTCTTGCCTCCCTTTGGACTCAGGGCTCCAAGGACCAAACTGGACACTTTAGTTAACTGAGAGAGGTTTTCCTGTGGCACACCCAGGCCTGGATTACCCATAAGGCCACCCTAGGCCATGGCCTAGGGCGGCAACCATGGGGGGGGGGCAGCAGGTCCGGACCCCCCCAAAAAATTCATTTTTTTAAAAAAGGTGCGCATGCGCGCAGTGGCGGAAGCGCCCCCTCCTTGCTGCTCACGCCAGCCCTGCCCCTCTTCCTTCACTGAAGGAAGAGGGGCGGGGCCGGGCCTGGCACGAGCAGCGAGGAGGGGGCCTAGGACTTCCCTCCGCCCCCTTCAGTCCTGACGCAAGAGAGGAGGGGGCGGAGGGAGTCCGCTGCCCCTCCTCGCTGCTCGCGCGGGCCCGCCCCTCTTCCTTCAGTCAGTAAAGGAAGAGGGGCAGGCCCGGCACAAGCAGTGAGGAGGGGGCCTAGACTCCCTCCGCCTCCTCCTGTCACGAGAGAGGAGGGGCGGAGGGAAGTCCTGCGGCGCGCCGCTCCTCGCTGCTGCGCTGGGCCCGCCCCTCTTCCTTCAGTCTGTGAAGGAAGAGGGGTGGGCCGGGCGTGAGCAGCGAGGAGGCCTAGGACTCCCTCCGCCCCTCCTGGCGAGAGAGAGGAGGAGGCGGAGGGAAGTCCCATCGCGGCGCCGTCCCTCTTCCTTCAGTCAGTGAAGGAAGAGGGGCGGGCCTGGCGTGAGCAGCGAGAAAGAAGGGCCCTCCCGCAAGCGGTCCCGCCCCCCGCAAGTGGCCCCAGCCCCCGGAGCGAGGGCGGCGCTTCAAGAGTGTGGCCAAGGGCGCCACAATGGGTTAATCCGGGCCTGGGCACACCAGATGATTGTGGAACAGTGGTTTGGAAACACGACCCTCTCTAGGACCAGAGAGGAAGGGGAGGCTCAGGAGAGGAGGGGCCGGGCGATGCTCTCCTCCTCCGGAAGAGAGCCCATAGGATAGAGCAGGGGTGCTCATTAGGTAGCTCGGGAGCTACTGGTAGATCTTCGGCCCTCTTCCAGGTGATCTTCAGGCCTCACCAGCCGGATGGGACACTCCTGCCGTGCTCCTGCCGCTGGCTTCTGCTCTCGCGGTGCTTCTTTCGCCTGTGGGGCATTGCAGGAAGAAGGAAGCATGAGGCGGGGCCTCTGGAGGGAGCGCCCTGCATCTCTCTCGTTCAGAAGCAGCTGTGCAGCCTCCGTTGCTGGCGAGACAGGCAGGGCAGGGCGCACCCTCTGGATGCCCCGCCGCGTGCTTTCTCCTTCCTGCAATGCCCGGCAGGCAGAAGAAGTGCTACGCAGGTGGAAAACAGCAGCAAGAGCACACGCAGTGGCAAGAGCGCGTGGCGGCAGGAGCGCGCGTGGCGGCGGGGGCAGGTAGATCTTTTGGACTTGGTTGCTTTAAGAGTAGCTCGCATGCTGAAAAAGTGTGAGCACCCCTGACTAGATAGTTTAGAGCAGGGGTGCTCACACTTTTTCAGCATGCGAGCTACTCTTAAAGCAACCAAGTCCAAAAGATCTACCTGCCCCCGCCGCCACGCGCTCCCGCCGCCACGCGTGCTCCAGCTGCTGTTTTCCGCCCGCGCAGCGCTTCTTTTGCCTGTGGTGCATTGCAGGAAGGAGAAAGCACGAGGCGGGGCATCCAGAGGGAGCGCTCCGCCCTGCCTGTCTCACCAGCAAGGAGGCTGGACAGCTGCTTCTGGACGAGAGAGAGGCAGGGCGCTCCCTCCAGAGGCCCCTCCTCGTGCTTCCTTCTTCCTGCAATGCCCCGCAGGCAAAAGCACAGCGAGAGCGAAAGCCAGCAGCAGGAGTGCACATGCGCGCAGGGTGTGCTCACGCATGGCAGGAGCGCCCCATCCGGCTGGTGAGGCCCGAAGATCACCTGGAAGAGGGCCGAAGATCTACTAGTAGCTCGCGAGTTACCTAATGAGCACCCCTGATCTAGTCCGTGAGCTGCTTTTTGCTGATGATGCTGCCCTTGTCGCCCATACAGAACTAGCTCTGCAGCGCCTAACATCCTGCTTTGCAACAGCTGCAGAGCTGTTTGGGCTGGGAGTCAGCCTGAAGAAAACGGAAGTCCTCTACCAGCCCGCACCACAGGAAGAACGCCATCATCCCCACGTCAGCATAGGAAAAGCTGTGCTTAAGTCCGTTTAGCAGTTCACCTACCTGGAAAGCATCATCTCTTCAGACGCCAAGATTGATAAAGAGAGAGATCACAGATTAGCAAAGGCATAGAGTGCATTTGGAAGGCTTCACAAAAGAGTCTGGAGCAACAAGCACCTGAGGCAAAGCACGAAAATCAGTGTGTACAGAGCCATCGTACAGTACGATAGCTCTGTACACACTGATTTTGGTGCTCTATTCTCCTCTATGGGTCTGAAACATGGGTCACCTATTGCCAACACCACGACTCGAACGTTTCATCATCAAAGTGCTGTCTTCGCACAACTTAAATATACACTGGACCGA
>JARBWK010000879.1:0-23524 GCA_030556195.1 Anolis apletophallus
AAATTTCCAAATATTTTGCTTTCATGGCTCTCTGAGTCAAAAGGTTCCGACCCCTGTCTTGGTAGGTGCTGAGATTGTTTACTTCTACATGGTAGGAGTAAAGAATTGGACTGGATGGCCCGTGGGGTCTCTCTAAATGCTAGGATTCTATGATATGAATCACTACTACATGAATTACAGTCGGATGCATGCTGGGTGTCCTGACAATGCACGACACGATTGCCTGTCAACACGTAATGGTGGAATGGACCACTGATTGGGTATAACTTGACTTTTGTGTTTACACAATGACTTTTACTCTTATGTTATACAATAGTTGAAACATGTATGTGAGGCACGGCGAAACTTTGGCTCTCCAGGTTGTATGGACTTCAACTCCCACAATTACTAACAGAAAAGAAAGACAGAGGAAATAAAAGGGGGGGGGGAGGAAGAAAGAAAGAAAGACAGAGGGGAAAAAGGAGGTGGGAGAGGAAGAAAGAAAAGAAAAATGAGCTATGGAAAAGGAAAAAAAAACAAAAGCAGGAGAGAGACAAGGAGGGGAAAAGAAAAAAGGAAATGGGAAGGGAGGAAAGGAAAAGGTAGGGAAAAGAAAGGAAAGGAAGTGAGGAAAAAGTAAAATAATGAAGGGAAAAGAAGAAAAGAAAGAAGGGGAGAGAGGGAAGTGAATAGAAAGGAAGGAGAAGGAAAGGAAGACTTGGGGGAAAAGAATAGAAGAGGAAGGAAGGAAGGAAGAGAGAGGGAGGGAGAATGGAGGAAAGAAGGAAGGGGAGAGAGGGAGGGAAAAGGAAGGAAAGAGAAGGAAAGGATAAAGGGGAGAAAGGAAGGAAGAGGAAGGAAGGAAGAGGGAGAATGGAAGAAGGAAGGGGAGAGGGAGGGAAAAGGAAGGAAAGGGAAGGAAAGGATAAAGGGGGAGAAAGGAAGGAAGAGGAAGGAAGGAGAGGGAGAATGGAGGAAAGAAGGAAGGGGAGAGGGAGGAAAAGGAAGGAGAGAAGTAGGAACGGGGGGAGGGGAGAAAGGAAGGAAGAGGGAGAATGGAGGAAAGAAGGAAGTGGGGGGAGAGAGGGAGGAAAAAGGAAGGAAGAGAAGGGAAAGGATAAAGGGGGAAAGGAAGGGAAGAGGAAGGAAGGAAGAGGGAGAATGGAGGAAAGAAGAAGAAAGGGAGAGGGAGGGGGAAAGGAAGGAAAGAGAAGGAAAGGATAAGGGGGAAAAGGGAAGGAAGAGGAAGGAAGGAAGAGTGAGAATGGAGGAAAGTAGGATGGAGGGAGGGAGGGGGAAAAGGAAGGAAAGAAGGAAGGATAAAGGGGGAGAAAGGAAGGAAGAGGAAGGAAGGAAGAGGGAGAATGGAGGAAAGAAGGAAGGGGAGAGAGGGAGGGGAAAGGAAGGAAAGAGAAGGAAAGGATAAAGGGGAGAAAGGAAGGAAGAGGGAGAATGGAGGAAAGAAGGAAAGGGAGAGAGGGAGGAAATGAAGGAAAGAGAAGGAAAGGATAAAGGGGGGAGAAAGGAAGGAAGAGGAAGGAAGGAAGAGGGAGAATGGAGGAAAGAAGGAAGGGGAGAGAGGGAGGGAAAAGGAAGGAAGAGAAGGAAAGGATAAAGGGGGAGAAAGGAAGGTAGAGGAAGGAAGGAAGAGGGAGAATGGACGAAAGAAGGAAGGGGAGAGAGGGAGGGAAAAGGAAGGAAAGAGAAGGAAAGGATAAGGGGGAGAAAGGAAGGAAGAGGAAGGAAGGAAGAGGGAGAATGGAGGAAAGAAGGAAGGGGAGAGAGGGAGGGGAAAGGAAGGAAAGAGAAGGAAAGGATAAAGGGAGAAAGGAAGGAAAAGGAAGGAAGGAAGAGGGAGAATGGAGGAAAGAAGGAAGGGGGAGAGGGAGGGAAAGGAAGGAAAGAGAAGGAAAGGATAAAGGGGGGAGAAAGGAAGGTAGAGGAAGGAAGGAAGAGGGAGAATGGAGGAAAGAAGGAAGGGGGGAGAGAGGGAGGGAAAGGAAGGAGAGAAGGAAAGGTTTCCCGCTGCATGCTGGGAAACTGAGGCCCGGGCTGCTCTGGAGAGCCAGATGCAATCATGAAAAGAGCCACATCTGGGTCCCGAGCCAGGTTCCCGACCCCTGCTGGAGGGGATAGAAACCAGTGGCGTAGATCAAAACTATAGGAGACTTCTGGCTTCGAACAAAGTGTGGGAATTCCCTTTGGAAAGCTAAAATTTCCGATTTTATTCTGATTTACGCCACATCCGAACGAACCTCTCTATCTCGACTAGTTAGTAGTTAGTATATGGAATGGATACTGAAAGAACTTAACCTGATTTAGGTCCTGGCACAGATGCCGTGGGGCTCACGGTTGTGCCACGTGGAGAACGTCCAGGAGAAGTCCCAGTGTGCCTTGGAGGAGTATGTCCGAACCAGTACCCCAGCCAGCCCAGCCGCTTTGGGCGCCTCCTCCTGCGCCTCCCTTCTTACGGATCGTTTCGGCCCCGTAATCGAGCAACTCTTTGTCCGGCTGGTGGGCAAGACCCCCATCGAGACCTTGATCCGGGACATGCTCCTCTCCGGTTCCGGCTTCAACTGGCCCTACATTCCCATACAGTGAGGCTGTGCTGACCGTTTGGATCTCATCTCAAACTCGCCGTCGGACGAGCCAGACTTCACTTGAACTTGTCGTCGGACGGGCAGGACTTTACTGGACCTTTACTTGAACTCGCTGTCGGACAAGCTGGACTTTATGACATTGGCTTGGTGTGGAGCTTACTGTTGGGTGTACTGGGCTTTTACTCAAACTCCCTGTTGGACGAACCGGACTTTACCGGAGCTTTACTCAAACTTGCTGTCGAACGAGTTGGACTTTATGACGTTGGCTTGGTGTTGAGCGGACTTTTGGGTGTGCCGGACTTTTACTCGAACTCCCTGTTGAATGAGCCGGACTTTACCAGAGCTTTACTCGAACGAGCTGGAATTTATGACGTCGGCTTGGTGTCGAGCGGACTTTTGGGTGTGCGGACTTTTACTCGAACTACCTTTTGGACGAACCGGACTTTATCGAAGCTTTACTCAAACTTGCTGTCGAACGAGTTGGACTTTATGACGTTGGCTTGGTGTTGAGCGGACTTTTGGGTGTGCCGGGCTTTTACTCGAACTCCCTGTTGAACGAGCCGGACTTTACCGGATCTTTACTCAAACCCGCTGTCGAACTCACTGGACTTTATGACGTTGGCTTGGTGTCGAGCCGGCTTTTGGGTGTCGGACTTTTATTTGAACTCCCTGTTGAACGAGCCGGACTTTACCGGATCTTTACTCAAACTCGCCGTCGACCGAGCTGGACTTTATGACGTTGGCTTGGTGTTGAGCTTACTGTTGAGTATGTCAAACTTTACTGGGCTTTTACTCGAACTCCCTGTCGGATGAGTCGGATTTTGCAGAACTTTTACTCGAACCTTTACTTTTATTTCGGGACATAACAAAGGGCATTCTGGATCTCTTTTGATTTCCTTGATCGTTTCACTTTCTCGGAATCCGACGGAATTTTTCTCCGGAGGCGACAAGGAGAACGTCGGATGTGACGCCCGACTTGTGGGAAGTGAAACCGTTTGTGACGTTACACACTTTCGCCTCCTTTTTTTTGTGTTGGTGCATAAATGTGTGTGTGTGTTTTAAAGGAAACTAAACTGGGGAGCGAGGGTGAGTGCAAAAGAGATTTCCAAATTGGGGGAACGACTTGCCCTTTTGGACAATACACCCGGAGTTACCTTTACCCAACGGAGGACCCCAAAGGTTTCACTCCCTTGAGATGGACAACAACAATCACAAAAAAATCCCAACCCTAAAGAAATGAAAAGCTGAAGAAGGGATGGTGGGGTTTTTTTGATGGAGCCCTCCTTGGCGGGGCAAACGTACTATTTATAAAATTAAAATAAACCCAGATTATATACCACGCTTTGTTGTTTGTGCCGCTGAAATGCACTGGCGGATACGAGTGCTTTGCAAACGTTTCTTTCCACATATCTTTTAAAGTTGTGTGCCTTGATTTGTAAGATTTGGGCCCGCATTAAACTTTATTGTAAGCCTGCGCTGACTATACAATGCAGCTTCAAACTGCATCATACGGCAGTGTAGATTCAGCCTACCCTGTCCTATCTATCCTACCTACGTATCTATCCTATATATCTATCTTATCTAGATCCAGCCTATTCGGTCTGTGTCCATCTATATAGATCTAGCCTCTCTCTCTTGCTCTCTCCCTGTCTCTCTCTCTCTCTCTCTCTTTCTTTCTTTCTATCTATCTATCTATCTATCTATATCCAACCCTACCTTTCTGTCTGTTTGTCTGTCTGTCTATCCATCCATCCACCTCCATCTAATAATTACAAAATCAATCTATCCACCTACCCACCTAGCTGTTTTAGTTCCAGTCTATCCTATCCTGTCTGTCTGCCTATCCATCCATCCATCCCTTAGCTATCTAGTTCTAGCCTATCCTATCTATCCATCCATCCATCCATCTAGTGATCTTAGTTCCAGCATGTCATATCTATCCATCTAGTCCTGTCCTTCCTGTCTGTCTGTCTGTCTGTCTATCTATCTATCTATCTATCTATCTATCTATCTATCTATCTATCTATCTACCCATCCATCCAGGCATGTAGCCGGGGGGCTAAGGGGCTTCAGCCCCCAATTCTCAGGGTGGTCCGCGAAAAGGCCTTAGTGGTACATTATTTAAACTGTTATGTTTATTCATATCATGATCTGATCACCATGCTCATTATATCCCACATTAATGGGGTTATTGGGATAACAATACAAAAGGTTTGCTAGGGTAGACCCTCTTCCACCCAGTCTCAGCCCCCCCCCGAAACAAACTCACCCCCCCCCCCGAATCAAAATCCTGGCTACGGCCCTGCATCCATCCATCCATCTTGGTGGGTGCTGAGCCTATCCTACCAATCTATCCTTCTGCCCATCCAGCCATCCATCCATCTAGCGATCTTAGTTCCAGCCTGTCATATCTATCTAGTCCTATCCATCCATCCATCTATCTATCCATCCATCCATCTATCCATCCATCCATTCCTCTATTTATCTATCTATCCATCCATCCATCCATTTCCCTATTTATCTAGTTCCAGCCTATCCTATAAATCTATCCTTCTGTCTATCCATCTATCCAGCTCTCTTAGTTCCAGCCTGTCCTATCTATCTATCTATCTATCTATCTATCTATCTATCTATCTATCTATTCCTATACTTTCTTTCTATCCATCCATCCACCCCCCATTTATCTAGTTCCAGCCTATCCTGTCTGTCTGTCTATCCATCCAACCATCTATCTAACTATCTTAGTTCCAGCCTGTCCTCTCTCCCCCCTCCATATTCTTTCTATCTATCTATCTATCTAATCCCCCTATTTATCTAGTTCCAGCCTATCCTATCTGTCTGTCTGTCTTTCCTGTCTGTCTATTCATCCACCCATCTATCTAGCTATCTTAGTTCCAGCCTGTCCTCTCTCCCCCTCCCTCCCTCCCTATCAATCCATCCATCCATTCCCATATTTCCAGCCTATCCTATAAATCTATCATTCTATTTATCTATCCACTCATCCGTACATACATCCACCCATCTATCTATCTATCTATCTATCCATCTATATATCCATCCATCCCCCTATTTATCTAGTTCCAGCCTATCATATAAATCTATCCTTCTATCTATCTATCCATCCATTTATCCATCCATACATACATACACCCATCTATCTATCTTAATTCCAGCCTGCCCTATCTATCTATCTATCCATCTATATATCCATCCATCCCCCTCTTTATCTAGTTCCAGCCTATCATATAAATATATCCTTCTATCTATCTATCCATCCATTTATCCATCCATCCATACATACATACACCCATCTATCTATCTTAGTTCCAGCCTGCCCTATCTATCTATCTATCTATCTATCTATCCATCCATATATATATCCATCCATCCCCCTATTTATCTAGTTCCAGCCTATCATATAAATATATCCTTCTATCTATCCATCCATTTATCCATCCATACATACATACATCCACCCATCTATCTATCTTAATTCCAGCCTGCCCTATCTATCTACCTATCCATCCATCTATATATCCATCCATCCCCCTATTTATCTAGTTCCAGCCTATCATATAAATATATCCTTCTATCTATCCATCCATTTATCCATCCATACATACATACATCCACCCATCTATCTATCTTAGTTCCAGCCTGCCCTATCTATCTATCTATCTATCCATATATATATCCATCCATCCCCCTATTTATCTAGTTCCAGCCTATCCTATAAATCTATCCTTCTATCTATCCATTCACCCATACATACATCCACCCATCTATCTAGCTATCTTAGTTCCAGCCTGTCCTATCTATCCATCCATTCCCCTATTATCTAGTTCCAGCCTATCCTATGCTATCTATCTATCTATCTATCCATCTAGATCCAGACTATTTTCTCTGTCTGTCTGATTCTAAAGCAATCTGGATTTCTCACACCCTGGAAGGTTGTGGCTTCTCTCTCTCTCTCTCTCTCTCTCTCTCTCTCTCTCTCTCTCTCTCTTGATTACGAAACAGAAGCGAATAACTCAATTAACGAGCCAAAGACTGAAAAGGAGGCATGAATAGTTCAGCTCATAAGCAAAATGCTGGAATGACGTGACCACTACCCGATCGCATTCGGTCTCCAAAATCGCATGGATCTAAACCTCTCCCTCTGAATGAACGGACGTTTCTTGAACACCGTCCAGATTATGATTTTTCCTTCATATTCCCCCCCCCCCCTCTCCCTTTTGTCCTTCCTTCGCTTTGGCCCAATCTGTGGATTTGGGGAGCTGGAGGTAAGCGTCTCCCAGTCTGGTGCGGACAGATGGTTCGGTCAAGTGGGAGGGAATGCCGTTGTGATTTTCTCGGAAGTGTGGGGAGACTTTCAGTTCGGGGAGGGGTTTGCTTGTGTCATTTTGCTGTCATTTCAGAACCCGACGTGCGAACGGGAAGGAAACTGGCTCGGTTTGCTCCCAACATATGGAGCCATGCTGGAAGGGAAGAATCTGGCAAGGCAAACCTAGTTTTAGGTGTACCTTTAAAAAAAAGATTTAGGCCAATTAGCTGGAAATCTGCGGTGTCCAATCTTGCCTATTATTATTATTATTATTATGCTCTTGCCTTTCAACTGTATTTAAAGAAGCTCCCCAAATACCTAATTTAAAATGCATTTTGGGTGCAGTGCAAAATTAATGCCATTTAATGCCACTTTAATTACCATAGCTCAATGGTGGGAGCTATAGTTTCCCAAGGTCTTTCGACTTCTCTGCCAAAGAATGCTGGAGACTTGTCAAACTACAAATCGCAGGATGATGATTATGTTTATTTATACCCACCCTTTTCTCTCCCAACAAGATCCCATTGCCTTGATCTCAAAGCTGGGAGTTGTAGTTTCCCAAGGTCTTTAGATTTCTTTGCCAAAGAACGTGGGAGACTTGTCAAACAACAAATTGCAGGACGATGATGATTATGTTTATTTATACCCTGGAAAACTCACAGCGACCCTCTGCACTGATTGTATAATGCGGTTTCAAACTGCATTACATGGCGGTACATTGATGAGATTTGCATCTTATCGCATCCTCCTGCTTTTGTTGTATTTTGAAATAATTCTGCGACGTCTATTCAAGTCCATTTATTCCTCCCCTCCAAATCCTCTTTCCCCCAAAGACTTGCTATTTTCTGCATCCACTGGGAATTGGGGAAACATCTTAAAGCAACACTTATCCCGCAACCCGGCTTTGACAACATTCCTCCTGTCTGCCTGATGCCATTTTCCGATCCATTAGTGCTTTCTATTATTATTGTTTTGGTCGCGCCGGGGGGAGAGAGATCTGATTCCGACACACAAGAGCTTTGCGTTCGCTGTGCTCTCCAACGGTCATGGAAACCCATTTCGCTCCCGCCGGTATCATGTCAGCATCAGATGGAAAGCATGGAACTGGAGAGACGTGTCCAAATGGTTCGATCCTGGACCCTTTAAAGAGCTATTTACCATCTTTATCCATGAGTTCCATGATGGAATCGAAGACCCACGGATCCAACTTGCAGGCGACGACACCAGATCGGGAGGGATGGGATCAGGATCCGAAGTGAAAGTCGACAATGAACGGAAATGACACCTTCTGTTGCACTCCATTGTTGCATTGTTGACTTTCACTTTGGCTCCTTTCTACTTTGAACTGGATTATCTGAGTCTACACCCACACATAATCTGGGATCCGATCTTGGGATATAGGGTGGTGTAGATCAGTGTTTTTCAACCTTTTTTGAGCCGCGGCACATTTTTTACATTTGCAGCCCAAAAATAAGTGCAAACTGGAACGCGGGTTGCTATAGCACACAAGTATTCAATTTTTGTATTTAAATGATTTATTTAACATTCATATAGAAGTTGCTTGATCGTAGAAATTATATATCTTCCCAAATGGGGATGTGGAATTCTGGTAGATAGTATTTCAAATAATATATCTCAAACCCTCTATTCCGGAATCCAATTCAAATCTTCGTATATACATATATATTCATTCTCATGGTATTTGTAATCCGGATAGAAAGGCTTGTAAGTGTCGACGGACTATGTATTTAAAGGCCTTGCCGAGCCAGGGACTGGCTTCATCGGGACCCCAAAGAATAACATTTACTTATAATTCCACTGATCCGATCATCTATAAATTCAAATAAAAATATATATATCAACATTTTGCAATTCTGGTTTAGCCCACCATTTACACAGGACAACCCTCATGAAAAGGCTTAACATTATATACATACCAATTCATTCAAATCAACGAAAATATCATTCTGAGTGGACGCGGCCACTACTTCACAACGGTAGTCAACGGACAACACATAACACCGGAGGTCTCGGTTACATACACTCCAACTGCGATCCAGGTGGGACCTATTCCAAAATCTCACTGATTGATAGGCAATCATTGTGGCCTAGAGGTTGACTACCATTGTGAAGTAGTGGCCGCGTCCACTCAGAATGATATTTTCGTTGATTTGAATGAATTGGTATGTATATAATGTTAAGCCTTTTCATGAGGGTTGTCCTGTGTAAATGGTGGGCTAAACCAGAATTGCAAAATGTTGATATATATATATTTATTTGAATTTATAGATGATCGGATCAGTGGAATTATAAGTAAATGTTATTCTTTGGGGTCCCGATGAAGCCAGTCCCCCTGGCGAAACGGCAAGGCCTTTAAATACATAGTCCGTCGACCTTACAAGCCTTTCTATCCGGATTACAAATACCATGAGAATGAATATATATGTATATACGAAGATTTGAATTGGATTCCGGAATAGAGGGTTTGAGATATATTATTTGAAATACTATCTACCAGAATTCCACATCCCCATTTGGGAAGATATATAGTTTCTATGATCAAGCAACTTCTATATGAATGTTAAATAAATCATTTAAATACAAAAATTGAATACTTGTGTGCTATAGCAACCCGCATTCCAGTTTGCACTTATTTTTGGGCTGCTTTGAGGACACCCTTCCTCCTTTCTACTACATTTTTTACATTTCCAAAATCCTGGGGCACACCACCAACCAAAATGACACAAAATGACACTCTAACACAGTAATACATATACTTAATATGTTTTTAAATGTATTTATACACTCAGTGTGAAACCTGGGCCTGTTTAGATGAACACAACATAGATATCCTGGCAGGAAAGGCAGAAAGACACAAACTTCCCACACAGAACTCCCATAACCAAGAGAAAATACTATAAGAATTTGGTGGGCATTGACCTTGGGTTTTCGGAGTTGTAGTTCACCGACATCCAGAGAGCACTGTGGACTGAAACAATGTTGGATCAGGACCAAACTTGGCATGGATACTCAATATGCCCAAATGTGAACACAGATGGAGTTTGGGGAAAATAGACCTTGACATTTGGGAGTTACAGTTTCTGGGATTTATAGTTAACACACAATCAAAGAGCATCCTGAACTCTTGCAACAATGGAATTGAACCAAACTTGGCATATTGAACTCTCATTACCAACTGAAAGTACTGAAAGGGTTTGCTTGGGAATTGACTTGAGTTTGGAAGTTGTAGTTCACCTACACCCAGAGAGCACTGTGGACTCAAACAATGTTATGTTGTTGTTTGTTTTCTATCCAGAATCACAATGTTGGAAGGAGGCTCACCACTGTAAGGTCCCTAAAACAGGCATGGGAACACTTCGGCCCTCTGGGTGCTTTGGACTTCAACTCCCACCATTCCTAACAGCCTGAGGCCCTTTCCTGCTTAAGTGGCTGGGGGAGGGGGGAGGAAAAGGGCCCGAGGCTGCTAGGAATGGTGGGAGTTGGAGTCCAAAACACCTGGAAGGTCCAAGTTTGCCCATGGCAGCTTCCGACAGAGACCTCTATCTCCCCTTCGCGCCCTTTCATCCCGTTCCAGCCGAACACTTACTTTTTCTTCTCTACTGCTGCTTCTGCCGCCATTTTGATCCGAGGGGGCAGCGTGAGCGTGTTCAAGAGGGGAGGGGAGAGGGAGGAAGGCGTGACCCATGCGGGCGCTACTGCTCAGACTCGCCCCAGAGCAAAGCCAGGCAAAGCAAGCAGATTGAGGCTGGGAAGTAAGGAGCCCGAGTGGAGAAGAAAGTGTTCGGCAGGAGGGGGAAGAAAGGGTATTGGAGGTTCCCATTTCCCACGGCACACCTGATGATCGCTCACGGCACACTGGTTGGGAAACACTGGTATAGATCCATCCAAAGAGTGTGTCTGCACGATAGAATGAATGCGGTTTGGTCCCGCTCTAATAACTCAATGCTATAGAAAGGGGTGCAGTTGGGGTAGCTGGAAGCTATTGCGGATTATATGAGTCCACACTGCCATATAATCCAACTCAGATTAGTAAATCCGGATGTTATATGTCAGTGTAGAAGGGCCCCAATTTTTGCTTAGTGCAGGCAAGGGCAAACTTCAGGCCTCCGGGTGTTTTGAACTCCATCTCCCAGAATTCCTACCGGCTGTTGCTTAATAGACACCCATGAAAGCATTCTGTTTCCTCTTAATTGGAATTGGAAGAAAACCTTCCAGCCAAACCAGCTGCCATGTGAAACGACACAATCAAAAACCCACCCAACAGATGGCCCGCCAGCCTCTGCTGTATGATGGTGGAGAAGTCAGTTGGATCGG
The DNA here is from genome assembly GCA_030556195.1 of Anolis apletophallus. Classification (NCBI taxonomy): domain Eukaryota; kingdom Metazoa; phylum Chordata; class Lepidosauria; order Squamata; family Anolidae; genus Anolis; species Anolis apletophallus. Next base: position 11,239 of record JARBWK010000879.1, read on the forward strand.
GAGGAAGTTCCTCTTCCGACTCCCTGCAATTGAGGTCAAACCTCTGGGATTCGCCTGCGTTCAAGCTGATCTGACCTGCAGCAGGGAGTTCCACAGTTCCTGGATGCCTCGTTGGGCCTTCAGGCCTCCGGGTGTTTTGAAGTCCATCTCCCAAAATTCCTAACAGCCTACCAGCTGTTGCTTAATAGACACCCATGAAAGCATTCTGTTTCCCATTAATTGGAATTGGAAGAAACCCCCAAAGGCTTTCCAGCCAAACCAGCTGCCATGCGAAACGACACAATCAAAACCCTCCCAACAGATGGCCCTCCAGCCTCTGCTGTATGATGGTGGAGAAGTCAGTTGGATCGGGCGGAGGTTCCCCTTCCGACTCTCTGCAATTGAGGTCAAACCTGCGTTCAAGCTGATCTGACCTGCAGCAGGGAGTTCCACAGTTCCGGGATGCCAGTATCGTCAAGAGTATGACTCCTGCAGCAGCCTCAACAAGCATTCTGCCTTTTCCTTGCTTTCTCTTCTTAACCCTAACATTATAACCAATCCCCCAATAAAAGAAATCCTAACTTGCAACTTTTTCCTCTCTCAGGTTATACTTTGTGTCCTTTACTGTCTCCAAGCATGAATCTTTCATTTTCTGAGCTGCGGAACACTGCAGGCTCACTCGAGATACCATTTGAATGTCCTGGGGAGGCCGAAACTGCGTTTCCTTAAACCGCGGATACGTAAACCCCTCAGGCCCCCGTATCTGCGATTCAATGGATCGCTTCCATTTTGGTGTCATATTTTTCCTAGACCAGGGCAGTCCAACTTCTGCCGGCTCAAGGGCCAGACTTCTGGTGAATGATCACCTGGGGGGTTACTCGGCCACGCCCCTGGCCACACGGCTCCGCCCCCCTCTCCCAAAGCATCAGAACAGCTGTTCTGACGCTTTGGGAGAGAGGGAGACGCTGCGGGGGACCCCCCTCCCTTCCAAGGCATCACGGCAGCCGCGGAAGCCGGCGGTTTCACCGGCTTCAGCGGCTGCTGTGACGCTTTGGGAGGAAGGGAGGCGCCGCGGGGGACCCCCTCCCTTCCAAGGCATCACGGCAGCCGCGGAAGCCGGCGGTTTCACCGGCTTCAGCGGCTGCTGTGACGCTTTGGGAGGAAGGGAGGCGCCGCGGGGGACCCCCCTCCCTTCCAAGGCATCACGGCAGCCGCGGAAGCCGGCAGTTTCACCGGCTTCAGCGGCTGCTGTGACGCTTTGGGAGGAAGGGAGGCGCCGCGGGGGACCCCCCTCCCTTCCAAGGCATCACGGCAGCTGCGGACGCCGGCGGTGTCACCGGCGTCGGCGGCTGCTGTGACGCTTTGGGAGGAAGGGAGGCGCCGCGGGGGACCCCCCTCCCTTCCAAGGCATCACGGCAGCTGCGGAAGCCAGCGGTTTCACCGGCTTCAGCGGCTGCTGTGACGCTTTGGGAGGAAGGGAGGCGCCACGGGGGACCCCCCCTTCCAAGGCATCATGGCAGCCGCGGAAGCCGGCGGTTTTGCCGGCTTCCGCGGCTGCCGTAACGCTTTGGGAGGAAGGGAGGCGCCGCGGGGGACCCCCCCTTCCAAGGCATCACGGCAGCTGCGGAAGCCGGCGGTTTCACCGGCTTCAGCAGCTGCTGTGACGCTTTGGGAGGAAGGGAGGGGCCGCGGGGGACCCCCCTCCCTTCCAAGGCATCATGGCAGCTGCGGAAGCTGGCAGTTTCACCGGCTTCAGCATGCTTTGGGAGGAAGGGAGGCGCCGCGGGGGACCCCCTCCCTTCCAAGGCATCACGGCAGCCGCGGAAGCCGGCGGTTTCGCTGGCTTCCGCGGCTGGCGTAACGCTTTGGGAGAGGGAGGAGCCACTGGGGGCTCCCCATGGCTCCGCCCTCCCTCCCAAAGCGTCACGCCAGCGTCAGAAGCAGGCAAAACCGTGCGCATGTGCACTTTTTTTTAAAAAAAAAATTGGGAATTTTTTTGGGAATTTTGTTTTTGGAAATTTTTTTACGGAGGAGACGGGGGCCGTGGGCAAGGGGCTCGGGGGCCATGTACGGCTCGTGGGCCGCCTGTTGGACAGCCCTGTCTTAGACTAATTCAAACACTATCTGCTACCTCGCTTTTTGGATCACAATGAGGATGGTTGAGGAATGAGCCAAAGATGATAGGCTTTACCGTCCTCTGGGAAAAACAAGACCCTGCTGTCCACTTGCGAAGGCTCACTTGCAAGGCCAATGCGCTCTAATGAGATTGTGCCAAGCGGGTTTCTTGTTTGCCAGCAAACAGCTCCCTATGGGGTGCCAGCGTTGGGGTGGCGTGGCCTATGGGGCGACGGCCAGAGGGGATTCCACGTCCTAATGAGCACCGCATGGGGAGAAACGGGGACGCCAGGGAGGAAAAAGAAGTAGGCGGAATCGATAATTTGAGGGTAAGTTTGCGGTCAGTAGCCACACGCTATGCGGAAAGGACTCCGGACTGTGGCGTCGGCCTTAACTCTTTGGGAGCCGGCCATTGAGGGACGCTCCATCACGAGAGTTCGGAAAGCGATTTGGAGAAACACCCTCCTGTCCAGTGTTTGTCAGCCTTCCTAATGCCGCGACCCCTTAATACGGTTCCTCATGTTGTGGTGACCCCCAACCATAACATTATTTTCGTTGCTACTTCCATAACTATAATTTTGCTACTGTTACGAATCGTAATGTAAATATCTGATATGCAGGATGTATTTTCATTCTCTGGACCAAATTCGAATAGTGATTTTGTCATTTGGGAGTTGCAGTTGCTGGGATTTATAGTTCACCTACAATCAAAGAGCATTCTGAATTCCACCAACGATGGAATTGAACCAGACTTGGCACACAGAACTCCCACGACCAACAGAAAATACTGGAAGGGTTTGGTGGGCATTGACCTTGAGTTGGGAGTTGTAGTTCATCTACATTCAGAGAACACTGTGGACTCAAACAATGATGTATCTGGACCAAACTTGGCATGAATCCTCAATATGCCCAAATATGAACACTGGCGGAGTTTGGGGGAAATAGACCTTGAGGCTTGGGGGTTGTAGTTGCTAGGATTTATAGTTCACCTACAACCAAAGAGCATTTGGAACTCCACCAACGATGGAATTGAACCAAAGTTGGCACACAGAAACTCCCATGACCAACAGAAAATACTGGAAATATTCAGTGGGCATTGACCTTGAGTTTTGGAGTTGTAGTTCACCTACATCCAGAGACGCAAACAATGATGGATCCGGACCAAACTTGTCACGGATACTCTATATACCCAAATGTGAACACTGGTGGAGTCTGGGAGAAATAGACCTTGAGGTTTGGGAGTTGTAGATGGCTGGGATTTATAGTTCACCTATCATCAAAGCATTCTGAACCCCACCACCAATAGAATTGGACCAAACTTCCCACACAGAACCCCCATTCCCAACAGAAAATACTGGAGGGATTTGTGATGCACTGACCATGATTTAGGGGAGATGTGCCTCATATGCCTTACTAAACTAAATGTCAACAAATCACCAGGTCCAGACGGCATCCACCCCAGAGTTCTTAAGGAACTCAAGTGTGAAATTGCTGAACTTCTAGCTAAGATATATAACCTTTCTCTAAGATCAGGCAATGTACCAGAGGACTGGAGGGAGGCAAATGTAACACCGATCTTCAAGAAAGGATCCAGAGGTGATCCAGGAAATTATAGACCAGTCAGTTTAACCTCAGTTCCAGGCAAAGTGATGGAAACCATTATTAAAGAAAAAATTACTAGGCACATAGAAGAACAGGCATTGCTGAAAGAAAATCAACATGGTTTCTGCAAAGGCAAATCATGTCTTGCTAACTTGTTAGAATTCTTTGAGGGTGTAAATAAACACATAGATAAAGGGGACCCAGTCGATATTGTTTACCTTGACTTTCAAAAGGCTTTTGACAAAGTCCCTCACCAAAGGCTCCTAAATAAGCTCTTCAGCCATGGAATCAGGGGACAGGTCTTGTCCTGGATTGGAACCTGGCTAAACTGTAGGAAACAAAGGGTGGCAATAAACGGACACTTCTCTGGGTGGAAAGAGGTGAGAAGTGGCGTACCCCAAGGTTCAGTTTTGGGTCCGTTACTTTTTAATTTATTCATTAATGATCTGGACGTAGGAGTGAATTCTGAGGTAGCAAAGTTTGCAGACGACACTAAATTGTTCAGGGTAGTTAAAAATAAAACTGATTGTAAAGAGCTCCAGAAAGATCTCTCGAAATTGAGTGAATGGGCAACAAAGTGGCAAATGCATTTTAACCTAAACAAGTGTAAAGTCATGCACATCGGGGCAAAGAACCCCAACTACACCTACCAATTGATGGGGTCAAAGCTTTCTGAGACAAACCAGGAAAGGGATCTTGGGGTTTTGGTGGACAGCTCAATGAAGACGTCAACCCAGTGCGCAGCAGCAGTGAAAAAAGCAAATTCTATGCTAGGCATGATCAGAAAGGGAATCGAAAATAGGTCGGCAAATGTTGTATTGCCTCTCTACAAATCTATGGTGAGGCCACATTTGGAGTACTGTGTACAATTCTGGTCTCCGCACCTCAAGAAGGATATAACGGAACTGGAAAAGGTACAGAAAAGGGCAACAAGAATGATCCAAGGGATGGAGCGGCTCCCTTACGAAATCAGGTTGCAACGCCTTGGTCTTTTCAGCCTTGAAAGACGGCGTCTAAGAGGTGACTTGATCGAAGTGTATAAAATCATGCATGGGATAGAAAAGGTGAATAAAGAAAAATTATTTTATTTGTCACAAAACACTAGGATTAGAGGGCACTCCCTGAAGCTCCAAGGTAGGAAAGTTAGGACTAATAAAGGAAATATTTCTTCACCCAGAGGGTCATTGGGTTATGGAACTCACTTCCAGAAGAGGTTGTGACAGCTGTCAGCCTGGACAGCTTCAAGGCAGGATTAGACAGATTCATGGAGACCAAGTGTATCGGTAGTTACTGAAAAGGACATTCAAGTGCCACCTCGGAGTTGGTTGAGGTAGGCAGGATTTCCCCGGGTACTGGTTGTGGGGGGTCGGGAGCAGGTCAGGGTTTTGCCCTCCCTTCTGCTCGAGATCCCCATGTACAACTGGTGGGCCACTGTGTGATACAGAATGCTGGACTAGATGGGCTGAGGTCCAATTCAGCATGGCTCTTCTTATGTTCTTATGTTCTTATATAGTTCACCTACATCCAGATACGCCCAAATTTAAATTTGGTTTGGTCATTTGGGAGTTGTAGTTGCTGGGATTTATAGTTCTCCTACAAACAAAGAGCATTCTGAACTCTACCAACGATGGAATTGAACCGAACTTTGCACACAGAACTCCCACGACCAACAGAAAATACTGGAAGGGTTTGGTGGGTATTGAGCTTGAGTTTGGAAGTTCTAGTTCACCTACATCTAGCTTCGGAGACTTTGATCCGACTTCTAAAGTTGCGCCCGATTCCTTCTTCCCGGGGATATAACCTTCTCTCTCTAATTTCCAGTTGCGGCCCGTGAAGAATCACGTACATTTTTCACTTTTTTTTCCTCCAAATATCTATATATCTAGATGTATTCCACCGCGGAGATGGGGAGATGAAAAGGGTAGGGACGGCTGGCTCAAGGGTGATGGATGTCCCACCGGCGGGCCTTTGGTGGGGACAAGAGCTTATTCTTCCTCCGTCAGACAGAAATGGGAGAATTTGGAAGCACGAGGCGGCAAGAAGGACACAAAAGCTCCGCTTTCAAAGAAAGTAGAAGAGCGCCCTTGGAAACATCATTGCTTTCAGGGATACAATCTGTTGTACCTATTTGCTTTCTTTGAGGGATTGTTTACGGCAGTGTTTTTCAACCTTTTTTGAGCCGCGGCACCTTTTTTACATTGACAAAATCCTGGGGCACCCCACCAACCAAAATGACACAAAATGACACTCTAACCCAGTCATACATATAGTTAATATGTTTTGAAATGTATTTATACACTCAGTGTGAAACCTGGGCCTGTTTCAATGAACACAACATAGATATCCTGGCAGGAATGGCAGAAAAACACAAACTTCCCACACAAAACTCCCATAACCAAGAAAAAATACTATAAGAGTTTGGTGGGCATTGACCTTGAGTTTTGGAGTTGTAGTTCACCTCTATCCAGAGAGCACTGTGGACTGAAACAATGTTGGATCAGGACCAAACTTGGCATGAATACTCAATACGCCCAAATGTGAACACAGATGGAGTTTGGGGAAAATAGACCTTGACATTTGGGAGTTACAGTTTCTGGGATTCACAGTTAACACACAATCAAAGAGCATCCTGAACTCTTGCAACAATGGAATGGAACCAAACCTGACATATTGAACTTTCATTACCATCAGAAAGTACTGAAAGGGTTTGCTTGGTAATTGACCTTGAGTTTGGAAGTTGTAGTTCACCTACACCCAGAGAGCACTGTGGACTCAAGTAATGTTATGTTATGTTGTTGTTTGTTTTCTATCCAGAATCACAATGTTGGAAGGAGGCTCACCACTTTAAGGTCCCTCAAACAGGCATGGGAAAACTTCGGCCCTCTGGGTGCTTTGGACTCCAACTCCCACCATTCCTAACAGCCTGAAACCCTTTCCTGCTTAAGTGGCTGAGGGGGGAAAGGAAAAGGGCCTGAGGCTGCTAGGAATGGTGAGAGTTGGAGTCCAAAACTCCTGGAAGGTCCAAGTTTGCCCATGCCAGCTTTCGACAGAGACCTCTTCCTCCCCCTTCCCCTTCGCGCCCTTTCTTCCCCCTCCTGCCCAACACTTACTTTTTTCTTCTACACTGCCGCTTCTGCCGCCATTTTGATCTGAGGGGCAGCGCGTGGCGTGTTCAGGAGGGGAGGGGGGAGGGAGGGAGACGTGACCCGTGCGGGCGCTACTGCGCAGACACGCCCCAGAGCAAAGCGAGGCAAAGCAAGCAGATTGAGGCTGGGAAGTAAGGAGCCTGAGTGGAGAAGAAAGTGCTTGTTTGGAGGGGGAAGAAAGGGGATTGGAGGTTCCCATTTCCCACGGCACACCTGAGGATCGCTCACAGCACACTGGTTGAGAAACACTGGTCTATGGCAAGAGGTCTGCGGAATTGTCCTCTCTTGGGGACGACGAGTCCCAGAATCCCCAATTCAGATGGAACACCAACGCCAAATCATGCACCAAACAAACTATCTCCCTCATTGGTAGTCAGGGTGTTGCGCTCCCCTTCGCTTCTTTTCTTATGTGGACGATAATTTTCTAAGTATGCCGTAGTGGGGTTTGCATGTCTGTGGAATGTCCCGGGTGGGATGTATGCACCTCCCAACAAAGGATTCCCCCAGGCAGGAAGCAGCCAGGCTGGCATCCTCAGAGGTGGTGAGGTCTGTTGGAAACTAGGCAAGTGGGGTTTACATATATCTGTGGAATGTCCCAGGTGGGATGTATGCACCTCCCAACAAAGGATTCCCCCAGGCACGAAGCAGCCAGGCTGGCATCCTCAGAGGTGGTGAGGTCTGTTGGAAACTAGGCAAGTGGGGTTTACATATATCTGTGGAATGTCTCAGGTGGGATATATGCACCTCCCAACAAAGGATTCCCCCAGGCACGAAGCAGCCAGGCTGGCATCCTCAGAGGTGGTGAGGTCTGTTGGAAACTAGGCAAGTGGGGTTTACATATATCTGTGGAATGTCCCAGGTGGGATGTATGCACCTCCCAACAGTGGCATCCTCAGAGGTGGTGAGGTCTGTTGGAAACTAGGCAAGTGGGGTTTACATATATCTGTGGAATGTCCCAGGTGGGATGTATGCACCTCCCAACAAAGGATTCCCCCAGGCAGGAAGCAGCCAGGCTGGCATCCTCAGAGGTGGTGAGGTCTGTTGGAAAGTAGGCAAGTAGGGTTTACATATCTCTGGGAAGTTTTGGGTGGGATATATATGCCTCCCAACAAAGGATTCCCCAGGCAGGAAGCAGCAAGGCTGGCATCCTCAGAGGTTGTGAGGTCTGTTGGAAAGTAGGCAAGTGGGGCTTATATATCTGTGGAATAATGTCCAAGGAGGGAAAAAGAGCTCTTGTCTGTTGTCGGTAGGCGTGACTGTTTCAATTGGCCACTTTGATTCCTTCCTCACTCCTGGCCAGGCCCGGATTAACTCATTTTGGCGCCCTAGGCCACACTTTGGAAGCCCCGCCCCGGGGCGCTGCTGGGCACGCATGGCAGCAGCCCGGGGGCGGGGCTTCCCTCCGCGTCATCCTCCTTGCCCCGCCCTCCTTCTTGGGGCGCGAGGAGGATGACGAGGTGGAGGAAAGCCCGGCCCCTGGAGCCGCTGGCGGGCATGGTCGCGTGGCAGGAGGGCGCCTCTCTGCCTCCTCCGCTGTGTTCCTGGGTGCCGCGCATGGCCAGCAGCGGCACCGGGGGCTTCCCTTCCTTCCTCCTCCCGAGGCAGGGACGCCTCCCGGGACCTGGTGGAGAAGGCAGAGGTGCCCCTCCTGCGCGCCAGCGACCCCTGGGGGCGGGGCTTCCCTCCGCCTCATCTTCCTCATGCCCTCCTTCCTTGGTGAGGCGTGGTCGCGCTGCCGGGCTGGAGATGTGGTCGGGAGCCAGTGCACGCCGCGCCTCCGCAGCAGGCCTCACTGGCTCCTGACCACGCCTCCAGGCCGGAGGCGTGGTCGGCCAGCCAGCTTGCGGGCCTGGAGGCATGGTCGGGAGCCAGTGCGCACTGCGCCTCCGCGTCCGGGCGGCCGTGGCCACGCCGCTGGGCTGGAGCCTCCAGCTCGGTGACGCGGCCACGCGGCCGGCTGCGAAGCGTGGGGTGAGCTGCACTGGCTCCTGACCACGCCTCCAGACTGGAGGCGTGGTTGGGAGCCAGTACACGCCACGCCTCCGCAGACGGCGGGCGTGGCCATGCTGCCGGGCTGGAGGCTCAGCCCGGAGGTGGCGCGAGCTGCACTGGCTCCCGACCACGCCTCCAGCCCGGCAGGCTGCGGAGGCGCCCCTCCCAGGTGGCGACGCCCCTCCCAGGAAGTGTCGCCCTACACAGCCGCTTACTCGGCCTAATGGAAAGACCGCCCCTGATTGCCACCATCTAAACATGCCACTTGGTGTCTCGGGGGCCCGACGGGTGCCCGGAGCAAGGTTTTTGCATATTCCCGTCGCTAAGCAACTCACTGGGGAGAAAAAGTGAGAGAGAGAGAGCGAAGAAAAGAAAAGAAAACCTGTTTTCCTTTGCCCACCCAGAACAATCCCTTTATCCACCTACTCGGGGGTTTTCTTTCGGCCTTGTTTCTGTTGACAAGGCTGTTGTTCAACATGAACCCAATTAAAAACCGGGGTTAGACGAGAGGAGGCGACCTCCCATCTTTCCTAGGCCTCTCTGGCTAAGGCAGGCCTCCCCACCTCTCTTTTCTCTCTCCTCCTTCTCTATTTTCCACCTTTTTCCCTCCTTCTGTGTCTTATGCTATGATGAATCGGAGCCCGCCAATGGATCTGACGGTGGTTGGGAGATATCATATATTTCCTCCCCTACCCTTGGACCCCGTTCTCTGAATGCCAGGATTGCAAATTAGCTCGTCGGGAGAGGGAGAGAGGTCACCTCGAGCGACCCCTTGTCGAGGAAAGATTCATTTTGGAGAAAGACGAAGAAGCCGGCAGACACGTTCGCCCTCGCTTTGGCTTTCCCAAGGAGTTTCGAACCAAGTCATTCTCTTGCAAACCTTTGATTGTTTCATCTCAGTGCTTCTCAATCTGGGGTCGCAAGAGGGGTATAAAGATGACGGAAAACACATTTTCCGATGGCCATGGGGCTTCTGTGTGGGAAGTTTGGCCCAATTCTTTCATTTGTTGGGGTGTGGCATGATTGTAGGCGAACTATAAATCCCAGCACGGACCAAAAAAATATATGTTGAAACAAAACTGCAACGCATGGAGATGACTCTCTCTCTCTCTCTCTCTCTCTCTCTCTCCCCCTCCCTCCCTCTCTCTCTCTCTCTCTTTCTCTCGATGTAGGTGGTAGGCATGGTTTCGAAACCAAAAATGGCGATTCTAAAATCAAATGGGGGATTTTTTTTGATTAGTAAAAGAAAGACTTACAAAAAATTTTCCAAAGATTTCTAAAATGTAACTTAATTACTAACGCATGCGCATTCCAGATGCTTTTGGCCTACAACTCCCAGAAATCCTAACAGCTGGTAAATTGGCTGGGATTTCTGGGAGTTGTAGGCCAAAACTTGAATAAATCACACTGAATTCTAGATGGGACTCTCCAAATAGGAAGGAGGGAGGGAAGGAGGGAGGGAGGGAGCGGGTATTCTATTCTTGGAAGCAGCAAAAGAAAGGAGGAGGAGCCCCCTGGCTCCTCGCTGCACCCTCTCTCTCACCCCGATCCCGAGGGAGCGAGGGCCCAAGTTTGCCCAGGCTGGTCATATATACCTACATTCCATGCACATGCAATAATACAGCAGTAATAACAATGGGTATAAGAAGAGGTAAAATTCAAACCGAAGTATTCTGACTGGTCCCTCCTCATGCGGTGCAAACGGGCTCTTCTCTGTGAGCCGGGAAAAGCCAGCGTTTTCTGCTTGGGTGCACACACATACATATTCTTTGGGGGATTTGCTGCAGAATCTTCTCTATGAGCCGGGATTCTGCAGCAAATCCCCCCTCAAGAATATGTATGTGTGTGCTCCCAAGCAGCAACGCTGGCTTTTCCAGGCTAATTTCCGGGCTAATAAGAGAAGAGCCCGTGTGCACCGCATGAGGAGAGACCAGTCAGAATACTTCGGTTTGAATTTTACCTCTTGTTATTGTTATTACTGCTGTATTATTGCATGTGCATGGAATGTAGGTATATGACCAGTTGGATTACTTATAATATTAGGCACTTACAGTAGCATTCATTCTATTATACATTAGGTTGGTTTCTCACCCCAATACTCTTTGATGCTTTAGATCCTGGCAGGCAGGGAGGCAGGAAGCCTGGAAAAAATGTAAACAGAGAGGTTTACTCAGAAGTAAATCCACAAAGGAGGGCCCTTCATCCAAGTGCCCTCCTTTGCAGATTTACTTCTGAGTAATCCTCTCTGTTTATTTTTTCAGGCTTCCAGCTGAAAGAAGGAGCGAGTTTAGGGCTTGCCTTGCCATAATACTTATTGGCAAGGGAGGCGGGAGGGTGGGGAGAGAGAAGGAGGTGCCCCCTTACGACCTAATAACGACATAAGAAAATCCTGGCCCCGAAGTTCGAAAAAGAAAGTCCACTTCCTGGTTGGCGTTCCAGGTGCGGAAATACTCGAAAGTAGCATTTCTTACGAATTTCTTACGAAACGAATCATTTTCATAACTTTTTTCTCATGCCTAGTAGGTGGACTACAACTCCCAAACTCAATCTCAATGCCCACCAAACCCTTCCAGTACTTTCTGTTGGTCGTGGGAGTTATGTATATCGAGTTTGTTTCAATTCCATCGCTGGTGGAGTCCAGAGTGCTTTTTGATTGTAGGCGAACTATAAATCCTAGCAACTACAACTCCCAAATGTCAAGGTCTATTTCCCCAAACTCCACCAGTGTTCGCATTAAGACTTATTGAGTATTCGTGCCAAGTTTGGTCAGGCCTGGATTACCCATAAGGCCAACCTAGGCCATGGCCTAGGGCCGTAAGCCAACGGGGGCGCAGTTCATGGACCAAAAAAATATATGTTGAAACAAAACCGCAACGCATGGAGATGACTCTCTCTCTCTCTCTCTCTCTCTCTCTCTCTCTCTCTCTCTCTCTCTCTGTCTCTCTCGATGTAGGTGGACTACAACTCCCAAACTCAATCTCAATGCCCACCAAACCCTTCCAGTACTTTCTGTTGGTCGTGGGAGTTCTGTATATCAAGTTTGGTTCAATTCCATCGCTGGTGGAGTCCAGAGTGCTCTTTGATTGTAGGCGAACTATAAATCCCAGCAACTACAACTCCCAAATGTCAAGGTCTATTTCCCCAAACTCCACCAGTGTTCGCATTTAGACATATTGAGTATTCATGCCAAGTTTGGACCTCCAGGAGGGGAGGGGGGAGAGTCTAGTGTGTTGAAGTATAAAAACCTTAAGAAACCTACCTCTATAAAGGCACAAAATTACAAACAACCCCCCTCCCTACCCAATGTCTACTTGGTCCCTCCCTCTCCATGCATTGGGAAGACCCGCCTCCCTTTCCCCCAAGTAGAGACCTCCTCTTGCCTCCTGGGGGTTCTGTGTGGAAGTTTGGCCCAGTTCTATCATTGGTGGGGTTCAGAATGCTCTTTGATTGTA
>JARBWK010000880.1:0-23515 GCA_030556195.1 Anolis apletophallus
GGCTTAAGAAACTACCTTTTCTGGGATTGTTTCTCCTTATACCCTTCTATAAGACCAGGATTAAAGGCATCAGATTTAAGAAACTAGTTTCTGGGATTGTTTCTCCTTATATTCTTTAGTAAGTCCGGAGGGCCTGCAAGATGACCCTTTTTAAGCCTTCAATCTAAGTCCCCCTGGACAACTTTGACCATGTCCTTGTGTTTTATATAACAAAGTGTTTTATCTGTATTTTAATCTCTTGTTTTATGTAAACCGCCCCGAGGCTGCAGGGAAGATCAGTATATAAAAAATGAACAATAAATAAATAAATAATAACCTCTTCCTTTTATTGCGGCTTTAAAGATGTCAAGATACTCTTCTCCAGTAATTTAGATTACTGATCTGCCTCTCTCAGAAGCCAGTTCGCAACAGAAAAATTGAAGCCTAGCTTGGCTAAAAGATGCTCCCAGTTGTCTCTCCACTGTAGCTGAAAGAATTTGAAAGCAGTCATTTTCAACAGCCATGTGGTCTGTTGCAGCTGGAAAAAATGGTTCTGGAACCTGTGCCGTTATTACTTGCTGGAACAGCTGAAAAATGGATCTGTACCCAGCTCTAGCATGCTCTGCATTTCATGTTATGCATGCTTTGATCTAATTATCTCTGTTTTTTGGTTTGAATTTCAGATGTTAGTCGCAATGAAATCACACCCAGGGTTTAGGATTGTAGCAACCTTCTCTGAGCTGTGTACTTTCGATTATTTCATTTGCAGTATTTTTCCCCCTTGATTTACCATCAAGTGATTTACAATTAAACTGAAACAAAATTAAACATATTGGTGCAAAACAAAAATTGGAAATGAACAGAGAAATAGAGAGGAAAAGTGTGCTTAAATGAAGATAAGAATTCAGTCTGCCATAATATGCTGAACAGAAATCCATCAAAACATAAAATATCTCTAGTCCCCTGCCCCTCTCTTCTCCCTCCTCCTCCTTTTCAAGAGCACCATGTGTATCTAGATCAGTCCTGCACAATCTGTGACCCTCCAGTTGTTTTGGCTTCCAATTCCTAGCTATCTTATCCAATGGTTAGTAATTCTGGGCCATTGGACAAGCTAGACAATTTCCCCTCCTTTCTTCTTTCCATTCCCCAATTGCTCAGGTGCTTTGGTTAGTGTCAGTGGAAGCGATAAGTGATGATCACCAGTAATTTCGTATCTGATAATCACTGCTAAAATGAGGGCATTGGGGGGGGGGGGGTTGATAGTGTTATCCCTTGTTCCATCTGAGCCCATGAAAGCAAAATGGCCATGCGAACTGAGTATGAACTGACCCAGCTATTCACACTACCACAAGGTATGGGTAAGCTTCGGAGCCTTAGAAGCCAAAATAACTAAATTAACACTATTGTACTTTGGACAATAGTGTCAATGCTGTGTATTGGAAAAGATTATAATGATCAGCAAAGTGTAAGCCAGTAGGAAAAGAAGAAGGCCACATTACAAATAGATGGATTAAATCAAGGATACTGCATTTGCGAGATCTAAATGTCATGACCTAAGCTCCCAGATGTCTCTAATTCACAGGCTCACCATAATTCAAAGGTGATTTGACTGCAGGAGACAGCCACAATAAAAGTGTTAAATAGAAGGCAAAATTTCAACAACTGTGGCACTATTTCCCAATTTGGTGTTGCATTTGGTGGCTTCTATGTTGGTGGAGCAATGAGTTTCACTGGAATTTAGTTCAGACTTTGAAGGAACTCTACCATGTGCTGGACACTTTCCTCAACATAGGTTCAACACCTTAGATAAATGCATTAAAAGGAAAAGCCATGCAGCCCGAAGTTCTGCCTTTAGTCTCTTACAGGATCCCTGCCACAGTCTGGAGCTGACAAGTTTTGTGTCTGCTGTGATAAAACTTTGCTTTCTATATCGAAAAGTAAAACCCATTAAGACCAGGAGATTAATGGAGATAATGGGGACATGATGGCAGGTCTTGACACACAAATCCTCAGAAAGATGCTTTTAAAGAAATACATTCTCATCACACAATATTTTTTTTATTCCTTATAGCTGAGGTAAAGACAACAAAATAGAAACACAATGTTTGTTTTTCCTAGCAACATTCAATGCTGTACATTTTATGTATCCTTGGATATTTCATTATAATTATTTTAATGCTTATAGCTGGTCAAATTCACTTTGAGCCCAGTAAAAACACTGCATGTCTCAAATTAAGATCAGCAGACCACAATCCAGACTTTTGCTTATACTTCTCTGTAAAGATATTCTTTTAAAATTTAGAATCGGTCTCCTATATGACTACAAATAGCTCATGTAGTAAATCTGTCAGATTCCACAGCATTTCTTACATGCTGTTTGTAGCCATCTACAGATTTAAAATCTGCAAAATTTATTCTGCCCCAAGTATATGCATGGAACTTCAATTTATGTCAATAGGGGTTTCATGTGTTCATTAAACCATTGAGTCGAATGGAGCAGAAGCCAGCTCTCATTGGGACTATAACATGGAAAGATTTGCTTCACTGTTTCTAAATCCATTTTCATGTTGGGGATAGAAATTAAATCTGCCACATATAGACTATTTATCTCACAAAGGCATGCAAACTACTGTTCATATAGGATCTCATGACATCCTTTAGATGAAAAAACATTCTGCTCAGGCAGAGGATAATGACCTCACTGTGTTCCAGTTGACCTGGAGGATAAAATAATTTTCCAAGTCAAACCCAGCCTCAAGAAGAACACGGCCTCCTTCAAATATCTCTGTGCTATCAGAAAGGCATTGTTTGAGCAACATATTGTCAAGCAAGGAACAAGGAAGGTGTTCTCTGTTCATCTCCATTGTTATCTGTCACTCTGAAGTGTGGACGGAGCAATATATTAAGGCTTTAAGAGTAATGATCCTTACCAGATGGGTAATTGCCCTAAGCCTTCTAGTTATTTGAATGGGTTTTTTTAAATTTCAAAATGTTTCTGAACTTCTAAGGTGGACTTAAGTATAGAGTTTTGGAAGTGTAAGTTGTCATTCCTTTTTATCTTAAAAATTAAGTATGTGTATGTATTATGCAAAGATCCAAAATTGCCTCTTTCTAAAGAAGTTATGTTATGTACTCTCTATACTGAATACCAGTGTAGAACAATATGTGTGGATTTCAACAACTTTGGCACTATTTTCCAATTTGGTGCTGCAGTCAGTGATAGCTGATGGCTTCTATGTTAGTGGAGCAATGAGTTTCACTGGAATTTAGTTCAGACTTTGAAAGAACTCTACAATGTGCTGGACCCTATCCCAAGCATGTACATGGCTGACAATACAAGGTGTAATTGCAATGTGTAACAACAACAACAACAACAACTTTATTTATATCCCACCCCATCTCCTTAAAGGAACACGGGGTGGCTTACAAGGCAACAATAGTGTAATATGCAGAGGCAATTCATAGTTGCAGTGTGCATTCACATCCTACCCTGTGCACAATATTCCCACACACATCTCTGTGTATTAGGCATGGTTTAGAACCCAAAAATCGTGATTCTAAAATCAAATGGGGGGGGGGTTATTAGTAAAAGAAAGACTTACAAAAAAATTTCCAAGAAGTTCTAAAATGTAACGTAAGTATTAACGAAATTCTTAATTGGTTCTAAAGTAGGAAAAGCAGGGAAACAGTTAAAAATCAAGGGAGGAACATTCCCCTTCACCTCTGCAGTGCAATTCACTGGATCTGTAGATGTATAACATAAATATAAGAGCTAGCTACTAGCTCTCAGTACAATTGTGACCTTCTCTACCCTCTTCTTTCATTCCTTCCTTTGCTCTTTGGTTCCACATTCCTTCTTTTCTCTTTCCTTCCTTCCCTCCCCCTTTCTCTACTTTTTCCTTTGTCTCCTTCCTTCCTTTGTTCACTTTTAATTTCCCTTTCTCCTTCCTTCCTTCCTTCCTTCCTTCCTTCCTTCCTTCCTTCGCTACGCTACGCTACGCTACGCTACGCTACGCTACGCTACGCTATCACTTTCTGTCCTTATCGTCTTCTCTCCTTCCTGTCAGTTCTCCCCTAACTTTATTCTATGTGTGTCTTTAATTTGTTATGGGTTTATGTCAGCTCCCTTCTATTCTTAAGCCAAAGAGCCGGTGCTGCCCATAGACACCTCCCAGGCCATTTGGCCTGCTAGCCTGCACAGCTCACCTCTCTTTTAAGCCCAAGAATGCCAATAATGCCTGTAATGCCTTCTCCACCTTCAAAATCTCCACTGGCCTTGCTGAAAGGGTTACCGGCAGACCAATTGCAGCCAAACACTCCTCCTCGAGACCAATTTCCACCAACAATGCCAATAATGCCCCCGGGATAACTTCACCAGTTGGCCTGCCATTGGAAGGCCCGTTGGAACTCCCACGCTTACCTGTCTTTGAATTCTCCGCTGCCCTTGCTCCAAGGGTTCACGGAGGACCAATCACAGCCAAACACTTCTCCCCCTGAACAATCTCCACCAAGAATGGCAAGAAAGCCTGTAATGTCACTGGGGGAACAAGTTAACCCCCAGGATTAATCAGCCTGTTGGCTTTGCATTGGAAGCCCCTAGGGCTTCCTTCCTACACCTGCACCTTTAACTTAAAGACCCTGGTGGTCCCCCCCAAGGACAGAACGTCTGTCTACGACTGGAATCCCTCGGGCCTCCTCCTCCTGCTTCTCCTTCCCACGCTTTCTGCACCTTCAATATCTCCGCCGACCTTGCTGTAAGGGTTACTGGCGCCGGCGGACCAATCGCAGCCAAACACCCCTCCCCGTGAACAATCTCCACCAAGAATGCCCCAGGGGGGAACAAGTTAACCCCCAGGATCAACCAGCCTGTTGGCCTGCCATTGAAAGCTCCGGCGGAACTCCAAGGACTCCTCGAACTCAAGAAACTCTACTGTCATGGTTCCAAGGATTCCTGTAAGAGCAATCATGGCAAAACGCTCCTCCCTGTGTGGCTTGTGTCGCTGCAGAGCAGAACTACTAGAAATGGGTTACCAACAGCACTTGTGAAGGAAGCAGTGGAGATCCTGAAGAAGATTCAGCATCACTGAAACCAGAAGGCCACTACCTCTCTGGCAGCCAAGTAGAACTGGAAAGTTTATATCAAGAAGGGCTTCCCTAAGTAAGAGAAGGTCTCATTCATTTCCCTTCCTTAGAGGGTTTACATAGCTTTATAATGGCATGCATCCTGCCGTGATAACCATACCGTTCTTAGCTTTTAACCACTCAGTTCTAGACATAGGAATACTATAGCTCAGACAGGTACTGTCAAAGCCCAAGTGGGAAGTCTTTGTTCCATAGTAAGCTGCACCTTTCAAAGCCTTACTTGGAGTGCTTCTGCCGCCTTAACAGCGCAGGCCAGCATACAATCCTAAGGTATCAGCCTGATGCTTTCAGCAAAGGAACGTGAGCAACGAACGCCCCAAAACCGTCTCCACCTCAATGACAACATTATCTTCAACTATTTATTGAACATAAAAAAGATATTTGCCCACATAAAGAGGAAAGAGAAAGAACATCTAATGCACTATGACGGTTCCCTTTAAAGGAGGAACCTTCCATTCAGTCCTGCCCTTCCTCCATTTGAAGGCCCAGAGAAACTCCCACGCCTTCTCTGCCTTTTAAATCTCTGCTGCCCTTGCTTCACGGGTTACTGGCGGACGAATCGCAGCCAAACACTCCTCCCCGTTAACAATCTCCACCAAGAATGCCAAGAAAGCCCCAGGGGGGAACAAGTTAACCCCCAGCATTAATCAGCCTGTTGCCTTGGCATCGGAAGCCCCTCGGGCTTCCTTCCCACACCTGCACCTTTTAAAGACCCTGGGGATCAGAGTGCACCCAGGACAGACCGTGTGCCTGCGATAGGAAGCCCTACGGGCCCCCTTGGGCCTCCACTTCCACCTTCTCACGTGCACCTTTAACTCAAAGACCCCGGGGGTCAGAGTGCACCCAGGACAGACCGTGTGCCTGCGATTGGAAGCCCTACGGGCCCCCTTGGGCCTCCACTTCCACGTGCACCTTTAACTCAAAGCCCCTGGGGGGTCAGAGTGCACCCAGGACAGACCGTGTGCCTGCGATAGGAAGCCCTACGGGCACCCTTGGGCCTCCACTTCCACCTTCTCACGTGCACCTTTAACTTAAAGACCCTGGGGGTCAGAGTGCACCCAGGACAGACCGTGTGCCTGCGATGGGAAGCCCTACGGGCCCCCTTGGGCCTCCACTTCCACCTTCTCACGTGCACCTTTAACTTAAAGACCCTGGGGTTAACCCAGGACAGACCGTGTGCCTGCGATTGGAAGCCCTACGGGCCCCCTTGGGCCTCCACTTCCACCTTCTCACGTGCACCTTTAACTTAAAGACCCTGGGGGTCAGAGTGCACCCAGGACAGACCGTGTGCCTGCGATAGGAAGCCCTACGGGCCCCCTTGGGCCTCCACTTCCACCTTCTCACGTGCACCTTTAACTCAAAGACCCTGGGGTCAGAGTGCACCCAGGACAGACCGTGTGCCTGCGATGCGGGGAAGCCCTACGGGCCCCTTGGGCCTCCACTTCCACCTTCTCACGTGGACCTTTAACTTAAAGACCCTGGGGGGTCAGAGTGCACCCAGGACAGACCGTGTGCCTCCACTTCCATGCAGGAAGCCCTGGGGGCACCCTTGGGCCTCAACTTCCACCTTCTCACGTGCACCTTTAACTTAAAGACCCTGGGGGTCAGAGGCACCCTTGGGCCTCCACTTCCACCTTCTCACGTGCACCTTTAACTTAAAGACCCTGGGGGTCAGAGTGCACCCAGGACAGACCGTGTGGGGGGAAGCCCTACGGGCACCCTTGGGCCTCCACTTCCACCTTCTCACGTGCACCTTTAACTTAAAGACCCTGGGGGTCAGAGTGCACCCAGGACAGACCGTGTGCCTGCGATAGGAAGCCCTACGGGCACCCTTGGGCCTCCACTTCCACCTTCTCACGTGCACCTTTAACTTAAAGACCTGGGGGTCAGAGTGCACCCAGGACAGACCGTGTGCCTGCGATAGGAAGCCCACGGGCACCCTTGGGCCTCCACTTCCACCTTCTCACGTGCACCTTTAACTTAAAGACCCTGGGGTCAGAGTGCACCCAGGACAGACCGTGTGCCTGCGATGGGAAGCCCTACGGGCACCCTTGGGCCTCCACTTCCACCTTCTCACGTGCACCTTTTTAACTGCAAAGCCCCTGGGGGTCAGAGTGCACCCAGGACAGACCGTGTGCCTGCGATAGGAAGCCCTACGGGCACCCTTGGGCCTCCACTTCCACCTTCTCACGTGCACCTTTAACTTAAAGACCCTGGGGTCCAGAGTGTGGAAGCCCTACGGGCACCCTTGGGCCTCCACTTCCACCTTCTCACGTGCACCTTTAACTCAAAGACCCCGGGGGTGAGAGTGCACCCAGGACAGACCGTGTGCCTGCGATAGGAAGCCCTACGGGCCCCTTGGGCCTCCACTTCCACCTTCTCACGTGCACCTTTAACTTAAAGACCCTGGGGGTCAGAGTGCACCCAGGACAGACCGTGTGCCTGCGATAGGAAGCCCTACGGGCACCCTTGGGCCTCCACTTCCACCTTCTCACGTGCACCTTTAACTAAAGACCCTGGGGGTCAGAGTGCACCCAGGACAGACCGTGTGCCTGCGATAGGAAGCCCTACGGGCACCCTTGGGCCTCCACTTCCACCTTCTCACGTGCACCTTTAACTTAAAGACCCTGGGGGTCAGAGTGCACCCAGGACAGACCGTGTGCCTGCGATGGGAAGCCCTACGGGCCCCCTTGGGCCTCCACTTCCACCTTCTCACGTGCACCTTTAACTCAAAGACCCCGGGGGTCAGAGTGCACCCAGGACAGACCGTGTGCCTGCGATAGGAAGCCCTACGGGCACCCTTGGGCCTCCACTTCCACCTTCTCACGTGCACCTTTAACTTAAAGACCCTGGGGGTCAGAGTGCACCCAGGACAGACCGTGTGCCTGCGATGGGAAGCCCTACGGGCACCCTTGGGCCTCCACTTCCACCTTCTCACGTGCACCTTTAACTAAAGACCCTGGGGTCAGAGTGCACCCAGGACAGACCGTGTGCCTGCGATAGGAAGCCCTACGGGCACCCTTGGGCCTCCACCTCCACCTTCTCACGTGCACCTTTAACTTAAAGGGTGAGAGTGCACCCAGGACAGACCGTGTGCCTGCGATAGGAAGCCCTACGGGCACCCTTGGGCCTCCACTTCCACCTTCTCACGTGCACCTTTAACTCAAAGACCCTGGGGGGTCAGAGTGCACCCAGGACAGACCGTGTGCCTGCGATGGGAAGCCCTACGGGCACCCTTGGGCCTCCACTTCCACCTTCTCACGTGCACCTTTAACTTAAAGACCCTGGGGGTCAGAGTGCACCCAGGACAGACCGTGTGCCTGCGATAGGAAGCCCTACGGGCACCCTTGGGCCTCCACTTCCACCTTCTCACGTGCACCTTTAACTTAAAGACCCTGGGGGTCAGAGTGCACCCAGGACAGACCGTGTGCCTGCGATAGGAAGCCCTACGGGCACCCTTGGGCCTCCACTTCCACCTTCTCACGTGCACCTTTAACTTAAAGACCCTGGGGGTCAGAGTGCACCCAGGACAGACCGTGTGCCTGCGATAGGAAGCCCTACGGGCCCCTTGGGCCTCCACTTCCACCTTCTCACGTGCACCTTTAACTAAAAACCCCTGGGGGTCAGAGTGCACCCAGGACAGACCGTGTGCCTGCGATAGGAAGCCCTACGGGCCCCCTTGGGCCTCCACTTCCACCTTCTCACGTGCACCTTTAACTTAAAGACCCTGGGGTCAGAGTGCACCCAGGACAGACCCCAGGACAGACCGTGTGCCTGCGATAGGAAGCCCTACGGGCACCCTTGGGCCTCCACTTCCACCTTCTCACGTGCACCTTTAACTTAAAGACCCTGGGGGTCAGAGTGCACCCAGGACAGACCGTGTGCCTGCGATAGGAAGCCCTACGGGCCCCCTTGGGCCTCCACTTCCACCTTCTCACGTGCACCTTTAACTTAAAGACCCTGGGGGTCAGAGGCACCCTTGGGCCTCCACTTCCACCTTCTCACGTGCACCTTTAACTTAAAGACCCTGGGGGTCAGAGTGCACCCAGGACAGACCGTGTGCCTGCGATAGGAAGCCCTACGGGCCCCCTTGGGCCTCCACTTCCACCTTCTCACGTGCACCTTTAACTTAAAGACCCTGGGGGGGGCAGAGTGCACCCAGGACAGACCGTGTGCCTGCGATAGGAAGCCCTACGGGCACCCTTGGGCCTCCACTTCCACCTTCTCACGTGCACCTTTAACTTAAAGACCCTGGGGTCAGAGTGCACCCAGGACAGACCGTGTGCCTGCGATAGGAAGCCCTACGGGCACCCTTGGGCCTCCACTTCCACCTTCTCACGTGCACCTTTAACTTAAACACCACTGGGGTCAGAGTGCACCCAGGACAGACCGTGTGCCTCCGATTGGAAGCCCTACGGGCCCCCTTGGGCCTCCACTTCCACCTTCTCACGTGCACCTTTAACTTAAAGACCCTGGGGGTCAGAGTGCACCCAGGACAGACCGTGTGCCTGCGATTGGAAGCCCTACGGGCCCCCTTGGGCCTCCACTTCCACCTTCTCATGTGCACCTTTAACTTAAAGACCCCTGCACCCAGGGGGTCAGAGTGCCACCTTCTCAGGACAGACCCGTGTGCACCAGGACAGACCGTGTGCCTGCGAGTGGAAGCCCTACGGGCCCCCTTGGGCCTCCACTTCCACCTTCTCACGTGCACCTTTAACTTAAAGACCCTGGGGGGTCAGAGTGCACCCAGGACAGACCGTGTGCCTGCGATGGGAAGCCCTACGGGCACCCTTGGGCCTCCACTTCCACCTTCTCACGTGCACCTTTAACTTAAAGACCCTGGGGTCAGAGTGCACCCAGGACAGACCGTGTGCCTGCGATGGGAAGCCCTACGGGCACCCTTGGGCCTCCACTTCCACCTTCTCACGTGCACCTTTAACTTAAAGACCCTGGGGGTCAGAGTGCACCCAGGACAGACCGTGTGCCTGCGATAGGAAGCCCTACGGGCACCCTTGGGCCTCCACTTCCACCTTCTCACGTGCACCTTTAACTCAAAGCCCCTGGGGGGCAGAGTGCACCCAGGACAGACCGTGTGCCTGCGATAGGAAGCCCTACGGGCACCCTTGGGCCTCCACTTCCACCTTCTCACGTGCACCTTTAACTTAAAGACCCTGGGGGTCAGAGTGCACCCAGGACAGACCGTGTGCCTGCGATAGGAAGCCCTACGGGCCCCCTTGGGCCTCCACTTCCACCTTCTCACGTGCACCTTTAACTTAAAGACCCCGGGGGTCAGACCGCCCCAAGGACTGAATGCATGTCTGCGATTGTAAGCCCCGCACTTCACCTATTTCTCCATGTCTGACAGAGAAACAGTGAGCTGCCTGGCCTCTGTTCCCCAACACCACCGCCAACGCCAACGGGGGGGACATCCCTCTACACGGTCCCCCGAACCCCAAGGGCTAATCCTATTATCTCCTTCGGCCCTCCCAC
The DNA here is from genome assembly GCA_030556195.1 of Anolis apletophallus. NCBI lineage: Eukaryota > Metazoa > Chordata > Lepidosauria > Squamata > Anolidae > Anolis > Anolis apletophallus. The sequence goes on from JARBWK010000880.1 coordinate 10,612, forward strand.
ATCCTCCCTCACGTGTTACCGAACACCCTTGGGGGTAACCCCCCCCCCAAGGACAGACCGTTACCCTGCGACTGAAAGCCCTTCGGCCTCCCTCCTCCTCCTCCTCCTCCTCCTGCACGTTTAACTTAAAGACCCTGTTGTGTTACTCCCGTCCGTTACCCTGTGACTGAAAGCCCCTCGGGCCTCCTCCTCAACTATCCCCCCCAAGGACAGAACGTATGGCCTGCGATGGGAAGCCCCTGGCCAGGGCCTCCTCCTCAACTATCCCTGTGACTGGATGGGATGGCCCCTAGCTGGCCTTTGGTATTGTTATCCAAGGCCTGGGATATAAGGCCTTCCCACGCCTGAATTCTCCTCTCTAAACAAGACCTAAGGGGAAATAGCCCCCATCCCGGAAATGGCCTGATGGCCTGCAATTGGAATGCTGTCAGCCCTCCCAGGTCCTCCTGTACTTTGAAGACCCCGGTGGGTGGGAAGAAGTTCCCCCCCAAGGATGGCCTGCCAGCATGCTTTTAAGGCCGGCGTGGGCCTACACTACCTCCTCCACCTATTTTGCCTGAGGGGGAAACCTTCTACCCACGAGGGCTGGCTCTTTGGTCTGTGTCGGGGGAAAACAGTAAAAGAACCCCCAGAAAATCTCCCACAAAGTATCCAGAAGAGCCACTTTACCCACGGGGATGAAGCGCCACACCCCGTTCTTCTGGTCTCTTCAGTTCACCAATTGCAGGTCACCACACCATTAACAGGAAAAGTTTATTCACAAAGTCGTGTATAATCTTAAACTGAACGAAAGTATTCCATGCGCGTAACCCCTGCCCCCACAACAGCATATGATATGTGAATCAGAACCACAAATAAAGCAGTTCTTCATATTGGAACTCAGAGAGGAACTGGAAGAAGCATCAGTAGGAAGACCTCGTTCTATGGCGCCGCAGGAAGCTGGCCCATTCCGACTCCTTACTTGGAGGAATTCCGGACTGAGAAGCGCAGGCCACCACACAAGCCTCTGTAATCTGCCCACAGCTTTCATATTTACAGAAGGACTGCAAATCACGTCATGTTTACAAAGAGGACATCTCTTCCTTAAAAGATTAAATCTCAGAACTGCCGTCAAGCATGCTGCCCATCTTGTGACCAGATGCGCCAGAACAGCGGTAGTGATATCTCTCTGACAGCCACACAGAAGGAGGGATTTATCTCCAACCGTGATAGCTAGGGAAGGAAGAAAAAGGAACTTTGTCAGTAACACTCCTATCCGGCCATCCCCTGGAACGATCCCTGCAGTCACAACATCCATAGAAAGGACTGAAAGCATTTTGCGCATGGCTTGGAAGAAACTCCTTGTAACACTGGTCAAGAACCAGCATGCCCCAGCAACTTGCCTTCCAAAAAGCAGAGATGGTTCCCTTTACAGACTTCTTTATTCGATTTGAAAGGCACACTTACTTACTAACAGTTCTCCAGATACTGCTACTGTGGAGAAAAATGAAGAAGTGGTGATTACACAAAATGTAACGTAGGAAGGAGCAATACTGTGATAGGTGTCTGACTTCACAACGTGTCCTCAAGTAGCCACTATCTCTGTCAGCCATGCTAAAGGATAGATCACTGTTATCAAATTTGTATTCACTTTGTAAGGTTGGAGGGAGGGGCATACCCAGTGGGCAGCGCTTGATTGGAGCCAATTTCATCCTACAAAGACAATGGCAAGTCCTCATTCTCAGACTCATGAGAGGGCCCAAATGCATCCCTTACACGTAGTAGTTACACGCAAATGACAAGTTTAAAAGCATTCTTTCAAGTTCAGCTTCCAATCCGAGTGAGCCAACAAGCTGAGGCTAGGTAATGGAGTGTGAGGATCTGGACATAGCATGGCAAGCACTACCCTCGCTGTCAGCCACAGAGGCAGTGAGAAGTACTTGATCCTGAACAGCAGTGGTTCTCAACCCGAGGTTCCCAAGATGCTTCTTTCTGTAGTGCATCACTTATAAATGGTTAACCCAAATACTTATGAGTGAGAGTCGATCTCTTCTCCAGAAGACCACATTATAAGTCGGCGGAATCCGGCCTTGACGTGGCCTCACCCCATCCTTACTGAGTTTCAGGCCGGAGAAGCGCAGGCCAGGAGACAACCCCCGGGACAGGATAGACGGAAAAAAAGTTCTTGCCCAAAGTAGTGTATAAACGTGCAGGAAGTGTTTCTGTCATTACAATTGCAGGACTCCGCACCACCCCCTGTATAGACGCAGCAAAAGGAAAAGCAAGGCTACAAACTCAATGTACAGCTGCTGCCAATTTGTCAGGACACGCTCTCGACTTTTTCTTGACATTGGCTAGATGCTGTGAACTTCTGCAAGAAATAAACTAAAGGGGGAGACACCTCGTTTTCAAGTGAAACAGAGAAATCCTTGCCAGAGGACCTTTTCCCAAATCTGCCCTAGTGCCCTCAGCTGCAGCCCTGGGTGTAGTCCTCCAATTGTCCCATCTTTGCTCTGCAGTTAAAGGGCCCCAGTCCAATTCCACATTCCCACTAGGCCAACTATTATCACTGGAAAACCAAAAAAATGAACTTTCGCTGACTCAGCATTTAACACATTCCTGACATCCTGTACCAGCGCTGAATCCAGCTCAGTATCACTGTCTTCTGAGGGTAACTCCACGCCAAACCCCTCAAGGTCTCATCACTGGTAGGCTCAAGTATTTTGTCGGACCTTCCTCCTATGTTCTGCCTCTTCCAAATGCTCATCACTTGCAGCCCTCTTTCTCCCAGCTGCAGGAGGCCCGCCCAAACCTCCCTCTTCCAAGGACATATCTGACAAACTCTCCTCTTCCCAATTACTACCTGTAGCAACTACAGGCTCAGGTTGCTCAACCACAACACACACAGAGACAGAATGAAGGCTAACTACTTTATTGAAGAATAATAACAGTATCAATGAATGTCCAATAGAATATAAAGCAATCCAAAAAGCTTGAAGTAACAATGTCCAAGGTAATGAGCAAATAGGCAAAAGCTTGGCAAGGCTCCGCAAGGCTATGCGCGGATCAGGAAACAGGGCAAGGCTCTTCGCAAGGCTATGCGGATCAGGAAACAAGGCAAGGGCAAGGCTTGATGACCACGGGCTGGCTTAGCTTGTGGTCCCACTCCGCTCACGCCCTATTCAGGTAAGACGGGCGGGGCTCTGAGGATTCGTTCCCCACGGATCCTATACTTAATCCTTCGCCGAGGTCCCCGACGCCTAGGCTTCTGCGTCTCCAATCGCTGCTCACGGACCTCGGCCGGTCTATGCTCTTAGACCATTCCCTTCCTGCTAGACTCTATGTTCCGTCTCCTCTATCAAAGGTTCGGCCTTGTCTCTCCACAGCTGTGTTTCTATCTCCCTGAGAGCTCTCCTCCTAGCCGTGTCCCATGCGCCCTTCTTCCATATCTTCCTCAGGAGGCCCTGAGAAGATACCTTTTCCTTGCTCTGCCAGCCATGTACAGGACGGATGACTATCGATCCCGCCACAGCTTTTCGGCACAGCAGTGAACGTACGATGGAAATCATTCTGTTCCTGGAACTGCAATGTGGTTCCCAAATTACGCATGCATGTTATACACATGCTCCCAAACACAGCCAGATTTATATATCTCCCCATTCTCAAGGGAAGGAATGGAAATAAAGGTCTGTGTTCCTACCCCTGGTGGCCTAAGTGGACAATTTCCTGGTACTGTACCCATCAATCGATCCATGGGACGTAATCACTGGTAAACCAATGTCAGCTGCCAAACAACTGAAAATCCTCGAGAATGCAGCTGTACTCTCTGCCACTCAGATGACAGGGTGACTAGTAATTCTATGAGGTTAGGATGTAGGATCTGTACCAAGACTAACTGACGTACACCGTTACATGGAATGAAGTCCCAGCTGATTCACTTGTCACTAAGAAGTGATACTTGTCTTGATGCATAAAGCAAGACATAGAAATTGTTCACCACCAGCAGTTTCTGATGGAAGCAAGGTTGTACCTAAAGAACATTGATTTCCCCCTGCGTTGTGAACTGGTGAAAGATGGGAACCCGGATTCGGACTAAAGAGGACCTCTTGTTCTTCAGTCAAAAGCTCTAACACTGAATCCCCAGCCCACTTGTTCTCTGCCAGCCATGTAGGATTAAGAAGTGATCACAGAGTGCTGACCTGGGCCTTCCAACAGCAATCACCTGTGACACTCGCAGAAGTGAATCCGTGAAAGTCATCGTCAGCTGATTCAATTGTCACTAAGAAGTGATACTTGTCTTGATGCATAAAGCAAGACATAGAAATTGTTCACCACCAGCAGTTTCTGATGGAAGCAAGGTTGTACCTAAAGAACATTGATTACCCCTGCGTTGTGAACTGGTGAAAGATGAGAACCCGGATTCGGACTAAAGAGGACCTCTTGTTCTTCAGTCAAAAGCTCTAACACTGAATCCCCAACCCATTTGTTCTCTGCCAGCCATGTAGGACTAAGAAGTGATCACAGAGTGCTGACCTGGGCCTTCCAACAGGCACAACAGAGGAGAGAGTTCTATTCCCGTTACGTTTAGTTGTTGTTGGAATTAAAGTGACATGCACACCCCAACTTTGGCGGCGTTTCAGTCGCAGGCCAACACTCCATCCCCAGGAGGCAACTGATGCGGCTACTAGGCTACAGGACTCTCTTGTTTAACTCGAAAGAAGTGAAGCAACAACTATCACCTGTGACACTCGAAGAAGTGAATCCGTGAAAGTCATCGTCAGCTGATTCAATTGTCACTAAGAAGTGATACTTGTCTTGATGCATAAAGCAAGACATAGAAATTGTTCACCACCAGCAGTTTCTGATGGAAGCAAGGTTGTACCTAAAGAACATTGATTTCCCCCTGCGTTGTGAACTGGTGAAAGATGGGAACCCGGATTCGGATTAAAGAGGACCTCTTGTTCTTCAGTCAAAAGCTCTAACACTGAATTCCCCAGCCCACAACAGGCACAACAGAGGAGATAGTTATTTTCCCGTTACGTTTAGTTGTCGTTGGAATTAAAGTGACATGCACACCCCAGTTTTGCCTGCGTTTCAGTCGCAGGCCAACACTCCATCCCCAGGAGGCAACTGATGCGGCAACAGAACTGTCTTGTGAAACACGCAGGAGTGAAACAATAAAAGTCTTTGTGACGTAGAGGAGGGTAGTAGAACTCATGCGGCAACAACTGTCACCTTTTTTTTTCCCGCCGACCGACCCACAGGTTACAAGCCAGCAGTCAGGGGAATGAAGCTGGGGTTTGACAGAGAATTGTTGCCAATCCAACAGTACAAAGCCAAAGGACAAGAAAGGGAGTAGCATCTGTTGTTCGCGTGCAGCGATAACTCAATACTTGGTGCTCCTTCACTGGCCCAAGGAAGATACATCCACTTGACATCGGACAACGCGGTGGACATTGCAAAGCATTCCAACCTCTCTGTCAGACATACAGAACTGAAAGTCATCATCACATCATTACAGAACTGAAAGTCATCAATCATTACAGAAAGCAATATGAAAACAGTAATTTGAATGCAGATCAAACGAAAGTTGAGTACATGTTATGGACAACGAGATTACTAATAAAAACTTTAGGAATATTTTTGGGTGAGGTAGATGTGTTGAAATGTAGCCTGTTTGGAGAAGTTCACCTCAAGCCATACCCCACAAAGACAACTTTGAGGAGAAGTACGTGTGCTGTAGCTCCATCATAACTAATAGAGCTACATCTGAGTAGCGGTAATCTCTCAATTCCTAAGAAAAGAACGTTCCTAATAAAAGAATTTTTATAAAAGGGTCTGCTCAAAGTATGGCTTTTCGGGACAGTTAGTAAGAGGTGATATATCTATTGGTCGGTGGAGCAGCAGACACTCAGAAATCCATCTCAGGGATGCCAAGAATGGGTAAGTTGGCCTTGAGGAAAACTAGTTTCTCCACTGCCATGGGGTTGAGCAGGCTCCTTGGATTAGTCATAACATCTCCTGCAAGGCTGAACACCCTCTCGCTCTGCACGCTGGTAGGGGGGCAGCTGAGGTACTTTCGGGCTACATGTGCCAGATCGGTCCACCCCTGCGTGGAACGTGCAGACCAGTAGGCCAGTGGATCTGTGTCTTCATATGGCTGTACAGGCTCTTCAAAGTACTGTTTGACGGTAGACTCAGACACGTCAGCCATAGCCACTTGAGCCGACAATGAACTGCCTTCTTCTGTCACTAAGGCCACGGCATTTTTCATGAAACAGCTTTTTCTTTTGCTCCTCTCTTCTGTGCTCGTCGGTGGACACTCTCTGTGCTGTCAGAAGTGGAAGAGCTGTTTGCTTCGGCACTGCATTGCGGAACTGGTGATGTTGTTTCGTTACGGCCTACCCCCCACCCTCTGTTCGAACGCTTCTCTCACAAGTGCGACGAGCTCTTTCTTCCATCTTGGGAAATCAGCTTGGCTAACAACAGTGTCCTTCACGCGAGGGTCACAGAGTGTGGCGATCACATGACAGTTATTCTCCATCAATGGGAGTAGACGTTTCTGTAACGCAATCTTCAACTGCTTCACCAACTCCTGGGACTGCGGTGTAAGTCTTCCGGACAAGGTGTGCAACGTGCTCTGTGCAGCTTTGTTTTCCAAGTGCTTCTGCAAAAGTTTTATTGCAGGGATCACATCCCCCAGTAAGGCTTTGTGGCTGGATAGAGCCTCTGTGGCATCTTTGAAGGGCTTAAGGATGTCGACGGCCTCCGAGATTACCACCCACTCCTGGTTGTTAGGGAGCAGCGCGTTAACCTGTCCGCCAACCGACAACGAAACCCCGTGCACGGCCCTCTTCTGCTCCAGCATGCGCTCTAGCATTTTGAAGGTGGAGTTCCACCGCGTGGGCACGTCCTGTAGCAACCGGTGTAGGGGAAGATGCTCCAGTGACTGCCTTTCTCGTAGTAGACTTGCAGACTTAGTGCTTCGATGGAAGAAGGCTGCTATTTTTCGACAGCGCTCTACCAGAGGGGCGATGCTGTGGGAGCTGGCATCTTCATGGACCTTCAATCCATCTTTGACCGTGTTATGTAGTACGTGGGACAGGCAGGTGATGTTAGTGAAGCCTGCAGAGTCAACGGCCCGTACCATATTTTTCCCAGCATCGGTGACAATGAATCCCAAAAGTGTGGTAAGATGCATCCACTCTGCCATCATTCCCTGCAATATAGTGCTTATGGTGTCGGCCTTGTGATCCTTGTCTAACACCTCCAGAGCCAAGAGAGACCATCGCTGACCCGCCTGCAGGGTTCCCTCCTTCTCCCACCAGTGAGCCGTTAACGACAGGAAGGAATGGCCTCCCCCCACACTGGACCAAATGTCGGTAGTGAAATGGACGTGGGCAGCATTGGTGGCAGTCTTCAACTGGGATTGCAAGAGTTTCTTGCATCCGTCAAACAATGCTGGAATGACCACTTTGGAAAAGGTATGTCGTGAGGGGATCTTGTAACACGGTGCAAGTAAGGACAGCAGTCCTCTAAATCCCTCCCGTTCTACCGTTCTATAGGGCTGGTGGTCAAGAGCCATCATTACTCCTATGCACTGCGTAATCTCCTTTGCTGAAGGATTCCTTACACCACTTCTCACCCTGCCCAGGGAAATTGCCCAATTATCGATGGTACCTTGACTACTGGCTCTTCCAGGGTCACAAGTACTACCTGGGGGATTTTCCACGGTGAGAGCGGGCCTTCCTATTGCCTTTAAGTGAGCAGCATACAGAACTGGATGATGCCTCCTCAAGTGATTGGAGAGTCCGCTGGTGGAAAGATGTCTCTTGTCTTTTCCCCTGCTGACGTTTAATCCGCAATGCCTACACTCCGCCACGGTTACCTTATCCGGATGGACAGTGAAGTGATCCCAGAGTGCTGTCCTGGGCCTTCCAATATGCACAACTGGGGAGAGGAAATGGTCCCGGTCAATGTCGCTAGAGACTGTGGCCTGTGAAAGGGTTACAACATCCCCCATGGAGCTGGCATCCTCATTCTCACTGAGCTCTGAAGATGACAATTGCAAAGTTATGTCTTCAAACGTGGCATTGTCTTCAATGATAACTGTTGGAGTTTCATTGTTTGCCCCTCCCCTCGAGCTTTCAGAATGTACTCGCTTTCTGGAAGTGCTACATTGCGTACTGCTCGCCCTCAGCTCATCTGGTCTGCGCATTACGGGCACAGGGCTCTTATGTCCATCTCCGCTTGGAGCAAATCTTTTCATCGTTTCAGTAATACGTTATGGAGATTACAAAATGAAAATTAAATAACCAAATGATGGCCTCTGTGAGTGTGGGTGGGTACTAGGCTAGGCAGACTACGGAGAACTAGATTGCAAGGTGAAGGGAACACACGCTTCTGCCCCCCGAACACGGAAGGGCACGGGCACCTCTGCCCCGCAGCGCACACTAAAGACTTGAGCCTCTTGGCCTGGCGTGACCAGGAAGCCCCTGGAGGTAGAACTGACTGTATGTATGTGAAGGGAACACACGCTTCTGGGCCCTTAACATGGGAGGGCACGGGCACCTCTGCCCAGCAGCACACACTAAAGACTTGAGCCTCTTGGCCTGGCGTGACCAGGAAGCCCCTGGAGGTAGAACTGACTGTATGTATGTGAAGGGAACACACGCTTCTGGGCCCTGAACACGGAAGGGCACGGGCACCTCTGCCCAGCAGCAACACACACTCAAGACTTGAGGCCTCTTGGCCTGGCGTGACCAGGAAGACCCCAGGAAGCCCCTGGAGGTAGAACTGACTGTATGTATGTGAAGGGAACACACGCTTCTGGCCCTGAACACGCAAGGAAGGAAGGGCACGGGCACCTCTGCCCAGCAACACACACTCTATAGACTTGGGCCTCTTGGCCTGGCGTGACCAGGAAGCCCCTGGAGGTAGAACTGACTGTATGTATGTGAAGGGAACACACGCTTCTGGGCCCTGAACACGGAAGGGCACGGGCACCTCTGCCCAGCAACACACACTCAAGACTTGAGCCTCTTGGCCTGGCGTGACCAGGAAGCCCCTGGAGGTAGAACTGAACTGTATGTATGTGAAGGGAACACACGCTTCTGGGCCCTGAACACGGAAGGGCACGGGCACCTCTGCCCCCAAACACACACTCATGACTCGAGCCTCGTGGCCTGGCGTGACCAGGAAGCCCCTGGAGGTAGAACTGTAGAAACTGTATGTATGTGAAGGGAACACACGCTTCTGGCCCTGAACACGCAAGGACGGAAGGGCACGGGCACCTCTGCCCAGCAACACACACTCTAGACTTGGGCCTCTTGGCCTGGTGTGACCAGGAAGCCCCTGGAGGTAGAACTGAACTGTATGTATGTGAAGGAACACACGCTTCTGGGCCCTGAACACAGGAAGGAAGGGCACAGGCACCTCTGCCCAGCAGCACACACTCGAAGACTTGAGCCTCTTGGCCTGGCGTGACCAGGAAGCCCCTGGAGGTAGAACTGACTGTATGTATGTGAAGGGAACACACGCTTCTGGGCCCTGAACCTGAACACGGAAGGGAACACGCCCAGGGCACGGGCACCTCTGCCTGGCAGCAACAACACACTAAAGACTTTGAGCCTCTTGGCCTGGCGTGACCAGGAAGCCCCTGGAGGTAGAACTGACTGTATGTATGTGAAGGGAACACACGCTTCTGGCCCTGAACACGCAAGGAAGGAAGGGCACGGGCACCTCTGCCCAGCAACACACACTCAAGACTTGAGCCTCTTGGCCTGGCGTGACCAGGAAGCCCCTGGAGGTAGAACTGACTGTATGTATGTGAAGGGAACACACGCTTCTGGCCCTGAACACGGAAGGGCACAGGGCACCTCTGCCCAGCAGAACACACTCAAGACTTGAGCCTCTTGGCCTGGCGTGACCAGGAAGCCCCTGGAGGTACAACTGTATGTATGTGAAGGGAACACACGCTTCTGGGCCCTGAACACGGAAGGGCACGGGCACCTCTGCCCAGCAACACACACTCAAGACTTGAGCCTCTTGGCCTGGCGTGACCAGGAAGCCCCTGGAGGTAGAACAACTGTATGTATGTGAAGGAACACACGCTTCTGGGCCCTGAACACGCCCCTGGAAGGAACTGGAAGGGCACGGGCACCTCTGCCCAGCAACACACACTCAACACTTGAGCCTCTTGGCCTGGCGTGACCAGGAAGCCCCTGGAGATACAACTGTATGTATGTATGTAAGGCTGGCAAGTATATTACTGATAATAAATGTTACAAGAAATGTTTGCTTATGCCCAAGAGTATTACTGATAAAAAATGTAACATTCAAAAAATGGTGAAATATTATTCAAGCATTTTACTGCTTATGTAACAAGGAAATGTTTTGCTTATGCACAAGAGTAACCAATACAATAGAAAAAAACAAAGCATGGCAGGCAGCAGCAGGAAAAAACAGCCTTTGCCAGAAAAAATTGGTGAATGAATATTCATTCAAGCATTGGATGACTACTGGATTACTGTTAATAAATGTAACAAGGAAAATATTTGCTTATGCCCAAAGTAACCAGTAACAAACAAACAAAAAAAACAGCAATGCCAGGACAGGCAGCAGGAAAAAACAGCCTTTGCCATAAAAAAAAATTGGTGAATGAATATTATTCAAGCATTGGATGACTACTGGATTACTGTTAATAATAAATGTAACAAGGAAATATTTGCTTATGCCCAAGAGTAACCAATAGAAAAAAAAAGCAAAGGCATATGGCAGGCAGGCAAACAGGCTTTGCCAGTAAAATTTGCTGAATGAATATTAATAAAGCTTTGGATGGATGAATAATCCTTCCTCCTCCTCCTCTCCTCCTCTATTTATTCCCAGGGCCAGGCCTGCTAACATGCAGGCAGGCAGGCTCTGGCAAAAACTTTCTCCGCTCTTTCTTCCCTGCTGCGAAACGAAACCAGAATGAGCTCTGCCTCGTGTTGTGCGGGTATTTAAAGGATCTTGACCCCGCCCTCCAAGTGTTTCTTTGCCTCTGATTGGCTAAAGGAAAGGTGGTGTGATGGTGGGGTGATGGTACCACCTGGTATCCATTAGCCAATGAGAAAACACGCTTACTAAGGGCAAAGAAGCCATACGAATGCCTTACGACCCAGATACAAAAATGGCGCCGCAAAGTGTCGTAAAAGAAAGTCTACTTCCGGGTTCGCGGCAGCGATCCGTAAAACTCAAAAGTCCCATTACATACGAATCACTTACGAATTCTTTTAATTTCCGTTTAACTTTTTCTCATGCCTATCCCGCATAGTTGCATCTTTGCTCTCTTTCCACCAGAAGACAAAGGCCTTTCTGCTTAGATGGGATTTTGGTCATTAATAGGTGTTTGTGGAAGGATTTTTAATGGCGGGTGTTGTACTTTGCTTCTTCTTGATTGTTATGTTTTAAATGCTTTCAAATTGTTCTAATTCCATTTATGGTTTTAATATGATAACTTTTATTTCCCCGCTGGCAGGTAAAGACCTTTTCATTTAAACAGGCCTCCAACTGTTAAGTGGCAGAAAGCGCTTATAATGAAGTTTGCTGTGTTTTCCTTCGTGATGTTCTGATGTGTTTATAACCATTTAATTTTTAAATTGGATTGTCTGTTTAATGTTTTGTTTTTTATTTAAAAAATGTTTGTTTTACCTATTGTTTTAACATATATTGTAAGTTGCCTGTGGTCCCATATTGGAAGACTAATGGGATATGAATAAAGTGACGTATTGTTTTCACGTCTATTCTTGTTTTCATTTACCTTGTAAACTGCCTTGGGAGATACACTAAAAAGGTGAGATATTAAATAAATCAATTAATTGAGGGAGGGAAAGTGACTATTTTATGTTGGGATAGCTACAGCCTCAGGACGTGAACTTGCCCACCCTTATTCCATTCAATAATTGTGTTTACTGTGATACTAGTTGCTACTCATTTACTTGTTTCTGCCACATTGCATGTTTTATCCCTATTGGCATGGCATTTCCCATCTACATTGCCATATAATCCAGTTTGCGAATGCAGATTAACTGCATTGACTTGGATTCTATGGTAGTGTAGACTCACATTATCCAGTCCAGTTTCTATATTCAGAAACTGGATTATATGGCAGTGTAGATCCAGCCTTGAATGGCTTACCTACATTGGCATGATTACTTCATTTGTAACATGTGGCTGGCAAAAACGCCACTTAGATCTTATTGCCCCCAGTGGCGCAATGGGTTAAACCCGTGTACCAGCAAGACTAAAGACTGACAGGTCGAAGGTTTGAATCCAGGGAGAGCGTAGATGAGCTCCCTCTGTCAGCTCCAGCTCTCCATGAGAGAAGCCTCCCAAAAGGATGGTAAAACATCAAAACATCCAGGCGTCCTGTGGGCAACGTCCTTGCAGACAGCCAATTCTCTCACACCAGAAGGGACTTGCAGTTTCTCAAGTTGTTCCTGACACGGAAAAAAAAAGTCTTATTCTAAAATAGTTATTTTTCTGGAGCTGTGGTTCATAGGTCAGGCTGAAAAATAGCAATGCACTCCCCATTCCCCCTAAAATCATTTTGATGTTATTTTCAAGGAAGTTTAGCATTGTCCCATATGAGGGGAATTGGAGTATTGAGCAGTTTCAAGCCCGGCTTTTTGTGTCAGCTGAATCTCCAAGGAAATAACTTCTAGAATCAGTGGAAAGTGCAAAAGCATTTTTTCTACAGTAAAGCAGGATACAAACCATTATTCTATTTCTTTGTAGGTGAAGAGGTCACTACTGTGAGCCCAAACAGACACTTCTTGTACTACCAGGGGTGGGGAAAAATCATGGATAGTTTCAATAAAGTGAACTTTCCACTGTGCTCATATAAATTGAAGTCAACTATGGAAGCTAACTTTGTCAGGTATAG